>SNQJ01S0054390.1:27324-46666 GCA_010110895.2 Picea sitchensis | reverse complement strand
GAAACCCTTTGTGGTTGCAGACCAAAGGTGCTTGGTAACTTAAGAAATGAATGTTTTTGTATTTTGTAAATGTGGATCAATGGGATAGCTCAATTCATCTTATGGTATTCAGACATCACAATGGTAATCAAATAGAGAGTGCTTTCCAAGATTGGTTAATCAGCAAAATAGCTTTTAGTGGATGAAGAAAAGATTGTTCATAAACCAGTACAAAGTAGGGTCAAATAAACAACTTAAGAAACTAATTATCATGTCATGAACTAAACAATAGGATAACAGCTATTCAAGGTTTGACAACAAGACAACAACGAAGAAGAAATATGAAAAACTGATACCAAAATGGAAAGAAACCTGTGATCTGTATTAGCAATGAAAGTCTCAGTACAAAAGTGTATTATAGTCTCCATAATCGATCCCTTGTTTCATATCAAAAACAAGCATTTATAGCCTCTTACAAATAGTTATACAGATCCTAAAAACATGGATCTGTATTTAATAAAGACAACTCAATTCTATCTAAACAACTTGAAAATAAAGTCTTTAACAACTAAACTTAATAGTAGAACTGTCTTCAATCTCCAAAATCGCCATTTGCATCCTTCAGCTCTTGGTATCTGCAATGTGGTGAAAAATAGCATGACACCTGTATTTGACTGTTTGATTTCCCAACGTTGATGGTCGATTTTTGAGGAAATGGTTTTGCATGTGTTACCAAAATTCTCTCGAATCCATGATGTTGAACTTCTTGCATGCAATCTAATAGCCCACTGATACACTGGAGCCCCTTCAAAACCCGTTCGAAATGAACTGTGATGTCCTTGGCTTCAAAAATTAGTTTTCCATCTTTCAACAGTGCATTCCTTATATTTTTCGCGGGTTAGTTGTTGAAAGCCGTCACTTTCCACAGCTAACGGGTAATAAAATAATAGCCTTGCGCTGTTGAAAGTCCTGATTGCGCACAAAATGACTTTTCATCTCCAAATTTTGATTTCAAACAAAACTTAGTGTGTATCCGATTTCTCACCTTGCATATTAACGACGACTTGAGCGAGTACCTTCAGATCTGGATGAGTTTTTTGACTTAATTTTTGTTTCAACCTCCTTATCTTCCTTTTGAGATGTTTGGCAAGCCACCACAAGATGTTGTAGTCTTTGGTGAGTTTTTTCTTCCTCTTCTTCTCTCTAACACTTTCCTTACCCAATCTTTCGAATGCAGCATTGGTCTTGGTGAAGTTATCAGATAACTTCTTATAGCTTTCTTTAATCACCCGCTCCAAGACCTCTTGCTGGGCGATTACCTCTTTGAGATGTTTGATCTTCTGAGACTTCTTTGATCTGGGTTTTTTTGATGATTCTCCCTGTTCTGTCTGATTGAAGGTTTCATATTTCTGTGCACACTCAGCTATCTTCTCAGAACTCTTGATGATCGGGCATTGATTTTGCTGCTCAGATTCTGAATCTGAATAGCGCAAGTTAAGTATATTCTTCCCTGTACTCTGCTCTGTAGGATGCCCTGTATTCTACTGTGTAGTATGCTCTGTGGTCTGCTCAAAGTTTAACTTTCTCTTCAACCTGTGATGCTTTGCTCCAGATATTCTGTCTTCTGAAGGTCCTGGCAGGGTCCTTCTTTTTCTTGAACTTCTTTGAGGAGATGATTGTTTCTTTGAACCCTTCATCTGTTCATTTGTAGTCTGGTTCTGGATTTCAAAACCTTCCCAGAAAAGAAAGTGCTCCCATCTCCTTCCCTGTTGTTTCAATTCCTCCTGAATAATCAATTTTATGAGGTCGAGGTGACACAGAGTAGTGTTCATGCTCAAGGGTTGAGCTCTAATCCTTTTGCAAACCTTAGTCAAACTTTGATATAGGAAATAAGGCAAATTAATAGGGGTCTTGCCTGTGAAATGATCCAGTAGCTTGAAGTGGTACATCATCATTTTATCATATCTTCCCTCCGAGGTAATGTACAATTGGATACCTTTGAACAATTCCTGCCATTCTTCATCTAGATATGAAACTAGCATACCTTTTTTCCATTCTTTGTGCCTGTACCCCTCTTTCAAATAAACTCTGAAATCCAAATTTTTGGGAGCAGTGGTTTTAAACCAGCTCTGACCATTTATTGGTAAACTTGTAGCTGCGACAATGACAACCTCATATACTTTGATTTCCATGGACTCGATGCGAGCTTTATTGCCATCGAAAGTCTTGGAAAAGGCTTCTGTTGTAGCCTGGTGGCACCCAACTTGCAACCTTTCGACGAATTCCATACACCCTGCATTCGAAAAATGCTTCTGAACTTCAGGATGTGTTTGTAAAAAGGACAGGTTATCCAACTCTCTTTTGAGTAGGGAACCACTGCGTTTTCTCACCATTCTGTAGCTCACAAATCCCGATAATTTGTAACCCCTGTAACTGCCAGTCGAGCCGAGGTTCTGCCCTGTTGAAAGCAGTTCGGGCTTTGGCTCTGTTTTGAAACAAATGAAACCTCAAAAGACTTCGAGAGACGATTTGTGATATAGAAACCACTGTTTGATTTGATGTTGTCAGGCCGACGGTACCTTCTCTGTACCTGCATCACCGAAATCGAACTTGCCATCCCGAATGTCATGAGTGTTGAGCGTGAGTTCTAGGCCGGATTCGAATCACAGTCCTATGATGACATGCATAATTGAGTTTCTATCATAACACACTCTCATCAGTGCATATTTTGGATTTTCCTGACGTGGGATGATCGTATCATCATTACCTCCAGACCTGGATATCACGCACGTGATTCCCGCTTTCTTCAACAATGGCCCGTGGAAAACGCCTCTGTCAACTGTTCGCTTTCCACTTTCACCAGCGCGCGACTCTGTGGAAAATCCATGTTAGCTGTAGAAAGTATGTACTTTCAACAGCGCACCACTCTTTAAAAAACATTCCTTAGCTGTGGAAAGTATGCGCTTTCAACAGCGCACGACCCGCGAAACTAATTCTTGCACATTTTTGAAATTCACCACTTTCAACAGTGCAAAGAGTTATGAAAAGCACTCCTTAGCTGCTGAAAGTCACCACTTTCCACAACGCACCCTCAACTTTTGGACACACATTAGCTGTGGAAAGTGAAAAATGAAAATTTTGAAAAGAAGACTTTATGGGTGAAATTATTTTCTAAGACAAAACCAAAACCTAAAATTTTTGCAGCTATAAAAACTCAAAAATAACTTGAGGACACTATTTATAGCCATGATATCCACTACAAAACTCAACCAAAAGGACAGTTTCATTTTGGGAGTTAACACCAGTGACGCAACTCATATTGCGAACCTGTTTTTCAAGGAAGTTGTCAGACTTCACGATTTTCCAAAGAGTATCGTTTCTAATCGAGATACCAAGTTTGTAGGACATTTCTGGAGAACCTTATGGAAGAATTTGGGGACAATTTTTTCTTTTAGCTCAGCATATCATCCTCAGACGGATGGACAGACAAAGGTCATAAATAGGATCTTTGGAGATTTGGTGAGGAGCTTAGTGACTGAACACCACATTTAGTGGGATCACACTCTACCACAGGCAGAATTTGCTTACAATGATTCACTGAATAGAAGCACAGGGTAGAGTCCATTCCAAGTTGTATATGGAATGAAACCAAGGGGAGTTTCTGAATTGAAAGATGCAGAACAAACTAAATTCAGAAGTGCTAGTGCAAAGGACTTTGTAGAAGGAATAAAGGAGCTTCATAGCGGAATTAAAGAGCGATTGTAGAATTCAAGTCAAGAATACAAGCGTAGAGCAGATCAACATAGGTGAGAACTTCAATTGGAAGTTGGTGATCTGATTCTTGCACATCTGAGGAAGGAGAGGTTCCCAAGGTGAACGTATAATAAACTGAACATGAAAAAGATTGGACCGTGCAGGGTCATAAGGAAATTTGGGGAAAACACACATGAGATTGAATTGCCCGATGGGGTCAGAATCTCACCGATATTCAATGTCATGGATTTGTACCCTTACAGAGTTAAAGAAGCAGGAGCAGAGGATGAGCAAGAAGAAGTTCAATGAATAAAACAAATGCCTGTAGCTAAAAATCCACAGATGGAAGGCATAATTGACAAGAGGATTAACAGAAAGACTAGGAGAAAGGAGTATTTTGAATACTTGATCAAGTGGAAGGGACATCCAGTTGAGGATGGCAGTTGGGAGGATGAAGCAAAAATTCAAAAGCATGGACAGACTGTGCAAGAGCTCATGAACAAGAGTTCATGAAAATTTTCAAGCAAGGGAGTATGATGTAGGAGCATCGTACAAAGCCAAAGCACACACCTAGTCAAAGGAACAACTGAACGCGCGGATGCAAAAAGGGCACGTTTTTATGAAAACGTTTTGAATTTTGAAATATAAAGCATTAATGTAATAGCTAGGAGAAGCGTACTTACATTTATGTCGAAGAGATATGAACAGATCTAGAGAAATTACTCTCATCTGTCAGATGTAATAGGCATTTAATTCTGTTAATGTAAATTAGGTAGATATGAATGTTAGATTAGACAATTTAGAAGCATAGGAGGGAAAATGGATATAGACACCCTCACCCTTGTATCATTGTAGAGAAGAACATTATTATCATTCATAATTCATAAGATGGAGAGTTGTAGCAGAGAGTTGTAGAGAAGAACCCATGTACAGGAGAACTTGAGTTAATATATGAAAGCTTTGACTCAATTTTCATGGTTTTATGATGATTAATGTTTACATTTTTTGAATGGTATGATTACAGTTGATTTGTTTCTCTGTTATGCATTTATTTCAATGTTGTGTTGTATGTATGATTTCATGTTGAATGTGTGAAGTCAGAAAGAGAAGTAGAATGAGTTTCAAATGTTTCTCTCTCTGAGGATTCTTGCAAGGAGTGCAGTGAATGTCCGCAAGGTGTGTGTTGACGAAGGTCTAAGTTTTATCTCAGAAATCTCAGGAGAGATATCGTTGTTCTCATACCAGAAAAAGTGCAGGTGAAGCACAGATCCATGCAAGGTGTGCACAAGCTGGTTGAAATATTTGGATTTATCAACTAAGGTGAAGGTTGAAGGACCATTGTTGCAAAGAGTGCATAGGGTCAAAGACTCAAATAACCAAATGTTATTTGAAAGTTTGTTGCAAGGAGTGCGAGCAGGAGCCCTTTTGGAAGGTTTGAGTTTGCAAGTGAAAGCTCAGGAGAGATAACGCCTTTGAAGTGTTCAAAGGGAGATAGAGATCAAAACCGTCGCATAGAAATTAAGTTTAGGAGGGAGAACACTCAGTCGTTGGGAAGAAGTCATTGTGGAGTGAATTGGGCAATCAGAATTCTCCGTGGAGAGCTCGCGAAATCGTGAGGACCGTAGGATCTAGTGGAGCTGTAAGGTTGTTAGGAGCTGGACAAACTCACCAGCCAAGTATCAAGAATCAATGTGAACTGTTGATCGTGGTCAATACGAGTCGTTGATCTCGTTTCAACCCACGTCATTGGATCGTTTCACGAATTCGGGGTTCGTGAGTTTGGAGGGAAGACCAAATTGTTGGTTTCATACTAAGTTGTGAGGAGAAGGGAAGGAGATCCAGACCATTGGATCCAATCCATGGGAGAACCGTTAGACCAGAACCTTCACGGGGTATTGCATATCAGAGGTTCAAGGGTTGAAAGAATTTATTTTCAACTGAAGAAGTCGCGAAGTGTGGAGCGCCGAGGGCTCGTGCGAACACATGGAACATCCTTTAGGTGGGGACTGCATAGATGATAGGTGGTGTAACAACAAATGCCCATAGAAAGGTGGTGGACACACATCGCCTCGGAAGGAGTCAACCCATTGTTGACTTATCGCATCTCGAGGATTCGTAAAGGAGGAGCATGAGGGCTCAACACTCCAACTTGCGAAGTCACGAGTTACAAGTAGTGCTAGTGTTTAGCCTAGCCTACGGTTATAGGTAGCAAATTCTAGTGAGGAAGGAGCCATATCCATATCGCATATCGGGTATCGATGTTGGGAGAAAGAGGAGTCAAGGGTCTTCGACTCACGAACTCGCGAGATCGCGAGTCACGAAGGGCGTTTGCACTAAGAGAGGGTTGTGGTCGCATGAAGATGTAAGGCTCGCGCCTGCTATTAAGTTCTACAGGGTATGTTTTCATAAAGGACCTGTGGATTCGTTGAAGGTTCCAATAGGGAACCAAAGGAGCTGCTTTGGCTCGAGGTGAATTTAGAATGATCCTGAGTGGATCTCGGCCCGAGGGTTGGGGGTCTGTGTCAATAGACGTTCTTCTGTAGCATCTTCGACTGCGACTTCTTCTTCATCTCCATCCTCATTTTTTCTTTCATCTTCACTGACATCTCTAGGATCAATTGTCTGTCTCTGTGTTGTCTCCATAGCATATAATCAAGCATGTATTTCTATCATTCCCTTTCCACATTTGGATTGGGAATTGGTCTATATTGATGTCTTCTAGGTGGAACTACTTCAATCTATTCCACACAGAATTCAAATCACAACTTACCTCCTGTATCCTCTCACCTACATAAACAATATTGCAGGCCCTTATACCACTCGACGCAGGACCCCTACCTCAGTAGGTTCTGAAAGACCTCCCAGTCTAGGATCATTCTTAATCTCCCTGTGAGTTTGATTGACTCTTTGATTCCTTGCAGGAATCCTCACACACAAGTTTATATCCACAGGTCCTTCTTTGGAGCTTCTCTTGTGAGAGAAATTAGTAAGTGCCAACTCTCATCCACATGACTGACTAATATGACCAACAACCTTCATCCAAAAAGCTATTTCGGGTTTTGCGACTTCGTGATCCCAAATGTGAGTATCCTTGTCTCGTCAATCTTTGAAACCCTGAAAAGGTATAGTGGGTATCTGACTCCTCCCTTTGACTTTTCCTGATGTGACCTCTAGCTAAAACCTGGGGCCCAATATTTTCGGCACCCAGGATTCCAGGATTTCGTGTATTGACGAACTACTATGCAACCACTCCTTCTTCCCGATAGCCAAAATTACAGTATATCCCGCCGCAAATCAACGTCTCTCAGATCCCATGATCTGACGGTCTTAATTCGATCGATACTTCATGAATCAAGAGTTCATGACTCTCGACTCCAAGCCACAACTTCTCTACTTCCCGAATTTTGAAACAACGAAATTCGATTATGAGATCAACGACCCTCGTTGATCCGAATCCATTGGCCTCTATCCCTCCTGAGATTTTGAATGTTGAACAACCCTTGGTTTTAAACTTTTCGTTGATTAAATGGATCCAACGACCCACAACAAACCGACACTTCCTCCTTGAAGCGTTTCCACCGTTCATCCCATCTTTCAATATTCCTCTGGTAATACTCTGGCATCAAACCTTCTAAGATTTCTTTCTGCTGAGTGTCTTCAACACTCACTTCCCCTTGAACTCTTCAAGGTTCTTCCCTTTCTGAATTTTCTCTTGAGAACTCAAGGATTTCTCAGGAAATATTTCATGCACTCCTTGTGGAACTCACAATAAACTCTGGTTATTGAACCCTTCGACTATGTTCACTTCTTGCAACAACAATACTTCAACTTTCCGCTTGGTTGATAAAGTCTGAGAATTCAACCAACCTGCACACACCTTGCACAGATATGTGCTATCCTGCACTTCTGCTGGTATGAGAAAAACAACATCCCTCCTGATCTTTCTGAGATAAACCTCAGAACTCTGTCAACGCACACATTGTAGATGTCCACTGCACTCTTTGCAGGAATTCTGAGGAAGAGAAACAATTGAAACTCATACTTGTCTCTTCACAGACTTCATACATTAAACATGAAATCACAAGCATACACATAGCATTGAAACAAATGGATAACATAGAATATAATAAACTGTAACATGCCATTCAAAAGATAAATACAGTAACCATGATAATGCCATGAACTTGAGTCAAAGCTTTCTTATATTAACTCAACGTTTTTGTACATGGGTCAACAACAACCGTTATCTACTTATACAATCCTATAATCTATGTTCTTCTCTATGCTCTTCTCTACAACTCTACAACTTACAGAATTTTGAATAATAGAATGATACAAGCGAGGGTGTCTTTTTACGCATTTTCCCTCCTATAGCTCTAAGCTATCTAATCAAATTAAAATATACCTACTTTACATTATTACAATTAAATGCCTCCATATCTGATAGATGAGAGCAATGCTCAAGATCTGTTTACAATCTCCAAAACATAAATGAAAATGCATCCTTTCAGATATTTCATTAATTCTTTATCCTTTGGAATTCAAAATGTTCTCAAAATGTGCACTGGTGAAATCCCAATTGTCCTTCACATTTTCTCTTTCTTTGTTGGCTCTCTTACGATGCTCTTGCATCATATTAACTCCTAGGTATGAAAGTATATTTTATGTTCATTGTTTTATTTGTACTAATTTTGGACATAAGGCTATAGATTGCAGACCATATGGAAGAAGTGTTCAGACAAGAAATACCTATTTGGCTCCCCATAACATTGAGTGTTACAAATTCCACAATTATGGTCACATATATCGGAATTGTAGAATCATGATGGAGACCTCCATGAAATAAAACATCGATGTAAGATAAATGAAGGTTTCGATAAGAAACGAGAGACAATAAGAGTGGGTGAATAAACAACAGATCCCCGAGATCATAGTATTTCCAGTAGTGCAAGAAAGAGAAGAAGATCAGGTGAATAAAGAACATTCCCAAGAGATGGTACGCATAGGAATTGTAGTTAAACATCGTAATGAATCCACGGGAAAAATGAAAGAAGACCTAGTTCATAAAGATTATGAATCCACATACGAAGAGGAAGATTACTCCGCATCCAAGAGACTATTTTTTTGACACATCCAGCTTGGAGACTCTTAGTAAATATGAATGTTGAACATGGGGACTCTAAGAAGCATCTCTACAGATCAGGGAACTATATTTTGAGCAATTCAAAAAAAAAGAAGATTGTCTTGTAACAGTTTTGTTTTCGAACACATACCCATGCAAATATTAGTTGGAAGTTACACAGGTACAGCTTCATGATTGTATTCCATGTATGTATTCATGCATGGATATATTCAGTACAGGTTGTTCCAAACATGTAGACTATGGTTTGCATATAGAGAATACTAGTGGACACATTTGATTTGGTTTGAAGAGCAGGGATATGTGATGATCATTTGTAGCTAAGAATCCTTCACAATAGTACAATGAAAAATGGGTCAGCATTGTGGACAATTGAGTAGTAGATTAACAACAATTTGTGACATATGAACAGAGGTGGATTCCTGAGATGCTTAGAAGGTACACAATACATGAGTCAGAGAATATGCATAACAATGGATTGACAATTGAAACAATCATCATAATCCATACTATCAAATGGAAATTGTTCAAAAGTATGGTCATTGATGTATAAGTAGTGAACATGACAAATCTGAAGTGAAGTGACTTGAATTGTTTTTATATATTTCAAAGAATTATAAGAGGAAGCACCAATGGACAAGCATCCCCAGAAGAGAGGAAATGAAGAGTATGCAAGAAAACCCATATGTATCTACAGAACATCTTGCAGAAAATTCAAGGGGATAGAAATTGTCAGAAAAAGAGGTTAGAGAAGAGATTTTTCAGAGAAATTATATCGTCAAGGGGATTTACCCTTTTATAAAAGGGGGAGAAAGAGAAAGAGAATTATTAGAAGATAAATAACAGAAGAATGAATATAGGAGGAACATCCCCAAATGGATATACCCTTATCCCTTGATGTCAAAGGGGGAGAGAGAAACATGAGGAGAGAAACATTGATAAGGAGAGAAACATGATGAGAGAAGCATTGATGAGGAGTGATCTTCATATGGGGAGTATGAGTGTTTCCATAAATGTTTGGAGTATTAGTGTTGCCCTCAATGTTTTGAGTATGAGTGTTGTCATCAATGCCAAAGGGGGAGATTTTGGAAAGTTGACTTTCATTGATGTTGTTGGAAAATTGGTTGTCATTGATGTCAACAAATAGTGGATTTCATTGATGCGAATGGATGTGATGGGTGTATTTGGAGAAGTATCCAAAGTGGTCCCCTTATGGCATATCTGTAAGAATTTCCCTCATGGGAAGACACTTTGAATAAGTCTCTAAGAAACCCAAAGGTGTGGTCATGAATCATAAAGTTGATTGAGGAATAAGGACTTGAAGGAAAGTGTAAATGTACGTAACACACTCATAGATGGATAATCCTTTTCATGTTGTCTCCAACGATAGGTGGAACTTCATGAAGTTCCTCATGGTTCAAGAGTTTAAGGTCGTGAAGTTGGAAGCCCCAAAGATGGGTTAAGAAGCCCATAATTAGTTACAAGTCATTAATGAAAGGGTAAAGTGGTTTTAACAAGAAAGTTCAAGAAGCCCTAAAGTTAAGGAAATAGGTTACCTAGAAAAACTATATATACACCTCAATAAGTCTCTCATAAGTACATTCAAACACAACTATATTGATTACCTATCTTGTGAAGAAATCTTGGTCTATTGGAAAATCTGAGGTTGAATCTGAGGTAGAAAGTCTGAGGTTGTGAAGGAAGGTCGATGGTGAAAGTTTCGAAGTTTCAAAAAAAGTGATAACCCTAGTTTTCGAGTTTATCCACTGGTTACAGGTCAACAGGGCGCTAATTACGTGAGCCGTGCAAAGCATGTATATCCACAGGTAGTAGAGGAGAAATTCGTGGATCTATGAAAATCTTGTGAAAGGTTGTGAAGTGATGCTTGTGCTAGGTTGTTGATTCCCAGGTTGGTTTGTTTGTTTTTTTATCTTAATCACCAAGTTAGTTATATGTTTTGAGGTATGATTATATGCATGATTTGATTGATATATATTGGTGATATGGTACATGCTTGAGGCATGGTATGGTGATTTGGGCATATGATAGAGACACGTCTTTGTGTTGTTGGTACATGGTTGATATACACACTTGGTATATGGTGGGACATGTTTGAGGGACATCTTGGTTACATGTTGATGATGTTATGATAAATTGATTAGTAGCACATATTGGCTATATTGGAATCTTGGTATTGTGGATATCTTGGTTATGGTTGAGGTACGTATTTGATGACATCTTATGGTACATGGCTGATTTACATGGTATAGTATAGATTTTGATGTACATGGTTGATGTACTTGGTATGGTACATGTTTGATGTACATGGTTGATGTACTCGGTATGGTATATGGTTGATGCATGATATGCTATAGGTTGTTGGTTGATGGTTGACGTACATGGTATGGTATAGGTTGATGTACATGGTTTGGTGATGGTTTTGGTATCCATGTGGTTGGATATGGGTACAGTTAGTTGATGGTATATTAGTGACAGGTTGATGAAACAGTGACAGTCATAGGTTGATGTTACAATGATAGCGACAGGTTGGTTGATGTGACAGTGATAGTTATATATTGGTTGATGTGATGGTGATAATGGTAGGTTGGTTGATGTATTGGTGACATTGGAATTGACAGTATTAGTGGTAGTGGCAGTCTTTGATGATATCTTATGGTACATGGTTGATTTACATGGTATAGTATAGCTTTTGATGTACATGGTTGATGTAATTGGTATGGTACATGTTTGATGTACATCGTTGATGTAATTGGTATGGTATATGGTTGATGCATGATATGGTACACGTTGTTTGTTGATGGTTGATGTACATGGTATGGTACACGTTGATTTACATGGTTTGGTAATGGTTTGGTATCCATGTGAGTGAATATGTGCACAGTTGGTTGATGGAATATCAGTGACATGTTGATGAAACAATGGTAGTCATAGGTTGATGTTACAATGATAGAGATAGGTTGGTTGATGTGACAGTGATAGTGACAGATTGGTTGATTTGATGGTGACAGTGATAGGTTGGTTGATGTATTGGTGACATTGGAATTGGCAGTATTAGTGGTAGTGATGGTATTTAATGATATATTATGGTTCATGGTTGATTTACATTGTATAGTATAGGTTTTTATGTGCATGGTTGATGTACTTGGTATGGTACATGTTTGATGTACTTGGTATGGTATATGGTTGATGCATGACATGGTAAAGGTTTTTGGTTAATGGTTGATGTACATGGTATGGTAGAAGTTGATGTACATGGTTTGGTGATGGTTTTAGTATACATGTGAGTGGATATGGGTACAATTGGTTGATGGTATATTAGTGAAAGGTTGATGAAACCGTGGTAGTCATAGGTTGATGTTACAATGATAGTGAAAGGTTGGTTGATGTGATAGTGACAGTGACAGATTGGTTGATGTGATGGTGACAGTGATAGGTTGGTTGATGTATTGGTGACATTGGAATTGAGAGTATTAGTGGTAGTGACAGTGAGTCTACAATTATATTTCATGGAGGAAAGATGAGGCAAGGAAAGGGGGTTGTATCCTCCTTTTGTTTGGTGTCGAATAACTCAAGGAGTTGGTGTTTCATTCAACTTGGTGCTTATAAATCAGGGGTCTGGTGCTTCATTTCGGTTGGTTCTGGAGAATTCAAGCAGTCGTGGCTTCCTTCATGTTGGTTCTTGTAAATCAAGGGGTTGGTTCCTCCTTCTACTTAGCGCTAGATAATTTGGTCGAAGTTGGTGCTTCCTATGAATGTATTATTGATACATATAAGAAATATTTTTTTTGGTTTTCTCTCATTTTGGTTTCCACGTAAATTCTAGTGTATTATGTATCTAATGTGAAATTGTTAATTAGTAATACTTTTGGTTGTATGATCATGATATATTGGATGCAACAATAAATGATATATTGATAATGAAATTTAAATTTGAATATTTTGATTGATTGTGGTAAAAATTCCTCATACTAATTCTGTTGGACACACCTACCACACTTAGAGGGGGGGTGAATGAGTATGGGGCTCTTTTTCCCAAAACTTTCCTCTTTACAAAAACTCCTTAGTTAACATTCAACATTTATTCATTACCCATTGTTGTCATTTATAACCAGTTAGATGAGAACATATACCAACAACATATATCGACAATATATCATCATCAATTCATTACTACAAGGAACACAAAGAACACAAGATGTATGTACAATTTTTCTTTTTATTATGGAAAACAATCCAGGGTTTATCAGCAACAACTGAATAGAGTACAAATCTACAATAGCACCATCTCTATAATGCAATACTTAGCTTACACCCTCAACACCAACTGATATAAGGCAATAATACTCAACAGATGTCAATATGTCAACAGGTACATGACCTATCAGTAGTGCATCCAACGTGTGCACACGCTCTAGCTCACTATAGCCTGTGTATGCATGCATTCAATGTATACAACAACCTGCATATACCATATGAGTTGTTAGGGTTTGTCATTCAAGATCAACTCAGAATATCTGCAATCAATATATCATTATCTTATGTCTCTGACTGTCCAATATGACCACCAACCAGTCACAACACATCCAATATCTTCAATAGATTTCTCATGCTTCACAACAAATCAATATGAATGTTATCTCAATCATGTATAAACAACTAGTATACCATAACAATCATGTCACCACTGAATCACAAGAGTATTGATCACTCCATTAACCAAATCATACAAATTGAACCATATCATAGAATCCATACCAATAATTCCCTAAGCATTTACAATACATCAAATAATAGTATCCATCAAGACAATAATGTAACCATACCAGTGTCTTAGTGATAGATCTGAGCCCATAGAATGCAGATCTAGAACCTGCCTCATCATCCAAGAGCTTGGCACTAGCTCAAACACAAGTCTTCATCATTCCATCCATTGTATGTGCCCTATCCTCATACAACCCATGTGTGTATGCGCCTTGGCCCATTACAACCCACGTATACCTCAGAAACTAGGGTTTCTGAAGCTCTGAGACCTTTTTCGTCAAGATCTCCGACATTGTTGAAACTTTGATGCATCCATGAGATCCTCCTCTCACTTTCTTCCTCGGAATAGATATTCAATCATGCTCAAGAGATCCACACCATATATTCTCTCACAAGAAGCTCTCCATCAATACTCCACAAGATAATCACACAATAATCTCTCCATTGATCTACAAAAAGGATTTTCACAAGAATCTTTCAAGAGATATTAGCTTCTTATTTATACTTTCATATTCTAGGTCACTTAACCCAAATTTAGGTTACTTAACCCATTTCTAGGTTACTTAAGCTCTTTTCCTTATTTTCGGGTTAACCACTTTCCATAAATAGAAATTTCTCCAATACTTTATCATTTAAATATTCCTTCTTGTTTTTTTCACCTTACTTTATCATTTAAATAATCTTTCTTGATTTTTTCACTTTACTTTATCATTTAAATAATGATTTCTTATTTTAGGTAACTTTGACTTCTTTTACCTTGGGGGCTTCAAGCCTTCAAATGGGGGTCCTCCAACTTCATAATGTCATAACTCTCAAATCGTGAGGAGTTATGTGACATTCCACATACCATCGGAAATGGAATGATAAGAACTATCAATCTAGGATAGTTTCACCAACAAATTCTTTGATCTTCATCTCATTATTTCACATACAAGCATGGGTCCTCCAACCGTTCTTCTAGGATAACTCAATCCGCAAAGCGTCTTCCCGTGAGGGCTTTCACCATAAGGGGACCACTTTGGAGTTCATCCATTTGTGCACTTTATCAATCATGATAAGACAATAATGAGTCATCGTTTCATCAAACAAACTATGCATCATCATGTATCAATGATAACTCATTGATCCATTTTCATCTATGCATCATATCAATGATCCATCTTTATCAATTGGTTTCCACTTTAACATCTATCATTCTCATCAAGGACAATACATATACATTGTTCATCAATCATCAATCAATCAATTACTTGACATCAATCAATCAAACCATTTGCATCAATGACACATGATCCAACAATCTCCTAAATAATCAAACCATTGACATCAATGATAACCAGGGATGATTTTAAGGAAGGAAATTTATTTTAAAATGTAGAAACCTTGGCGAATCTTAGTAATCCTTCATATGCCAACTATAAATGTTGGCGATATTTTTGTAAAAATATTCAAATTTCTAAGGATTTTAAATAGTTTGTATAAATTTTTGACGATTTGTAAGGTAAAATAATTTTATCCTATAGAATTTGGGTGAATCACTATTATAATAGTGAAAAACATTTGGGGAAAAACCATGGAAAATTAGCCCATGAGAGAAATTTATCCCCTAAAATCATCCTTGAATTGACAACATGATCCAACAATCTCCCCCTTTGGCATTGATGGCAATACCAACATTGATTTCAACACCAATTACCAATTATTGATGTCAACATGTAGATAATGCATTCTATACATCAATAGTCAATGTGACTATCTCTCCACATCAATCTCTCCCCACCAATAGACATCAATCACATCAATGTGATTATCTCTCCCCCTTTGACATCAATGGAAAAGGGCCATTCTCCTCTTGGGGTTGCTCCCCCTGTCTGAGTGTCTTTGATCTTTCTCTGAATAATCTCTCCCCTTTTTAACAAGGGATATCACTTTGATGTAATGCTGAAAATAAATTGAACATACTGCCCCTATGACCATCGCTCCTCCTGGAATTATGCCTATGTGCTCTTTCTTCAAATATAGGGATCTTTTCTAGGTATGCATCTGATAAATATATCCTCCTAGAATCATGGGAAGAATAATGAATCCCCCTATGGGTATGTCTCCCCCTATATTCTCCGCAAGATCAACAATATGCTACCATATAATGATCCTTGGACCTGTTCATCCATCAAACTCATGCCACACCAACCATCATGAAAAATATATGTCAAAAAAATAGAGAATCATGAGTATAACCTCAACCAAGTGCATCATGTACCACAATGTGTGCTTCATCATGCACAACACCCATGTACATCAGCAATGTTCCAAAATATATCATCCATGAAATGTATCCAACATATTCCAACATGTGCATCTACCAATATGCCAACATGTGCATCTACCAATTATGCCAACCATGTGCATCTATCAATATGCTAAACAAATACCATCCATGAGTGTGCCAACATTCATCATCACTTGCACCAAGCAAGTATATCAACAATGCATCAACAAGCTATGACTCCCCAATGATGTACAACATGACTACCAACTACATGTCTCAATAAGTAGCCTAACCACATGCAAAATGCATTCACCATGATACCCAACAATACCATATGCATCCAATAATACATCATAAGATATATCAATGAAACTTCAATTATGTACCATCTATGTACCCAAATAGATTATTTTACACAATCCAATGGATGAGCATTTGATCAACATCAATCCATACTCATGGGTTAGTTCCATGCACCCAAGATTTATTTTATATCATAACCTTTAGTGATCTAACTTAGAACCATGATAACCTGCAGCAAATAGTGGCACAACCTGCAATAAACAATGTCAGACCCTACAACACAGATTTATACTAACTCATCAAGCTGTAACTCATGTGCATTGCCTTTTTCCCAAGGCTTTATCACATATACGCGGTCTGTTGCACAACAGAGCGCATATGTACACGACCTATTCAAGTTTAGCCAGTTTATGTATGATATTGTCACCACTATAACTCGTGTATGCCTCATTAGATGACTTACTTAAGCTTCCCTTCATTCTTTCATTTTGTTCTGGATGCTCTATCTTCTTCACCCACTTTTGTAGATGACCCTTCTCTTCATAAATTGATCTCTGAGCATCCATATTTTCAAAGATATCTCCCCTTCTTACTTCATTCCTTATTCTATCCATTCTATGTGAAGTCCTCATCATGGACTTTCTTCTAGTGTTCCAACACTCCTGGGATTTGTGGCCAAATCCACTACAGTTGTAGCATCTCATGGTGTTACGGTGAACAACAATGTGTCCTACTTGATCACATCTCCAACACCTCATGGTGTTATAAAATCTTCCATTATATCTCCTTCCATAAGATCTACATTCAAAATATTTGTGACCATATCCATTACATGAATAACAATGCCCATGAAAAATAGTTTCATACCTTTTCCTTGGTGTCCCAAAAGTAGCTTCTTGATGTCTTTCTTGCTCTGTTCTTTTGGAATTTTCCTTGCCTTGTGTAGATGGTTGCTTTGCAACATTGTCTTCCTTATTTGATGTACTTACCTCATGCTTCTTTGAGGTGCTTGCTTCAACCTATGTATCTTCTCCTTTGTATCCAAGACCTGATCTATCACATGGTGATCTTTGACTTTCCAAGATCTCATCCAAGATTCATGAGCTATTCAATAATTTGTTTGAATTTTCCACCTTCTTTCTAAGGTCAACAATTTTAGCTTCTAGCTTAAAAAATGACTCTTCCTTTTCATTTATTTGAATCTTCAATAGTTCCTCTATTCTTTTGTCTTCTTCAATTTGGGTCTTGATATGAACAACGGTTTCAAAACTTTTGCTAATCTCATCATCTTTATTTATATCTTCTTTTCCATTTTTTAGTCTTGTGATCTCTTCTTCCTTTTTATTGCTCTCTTCTTGGTCTTTGATCATTTCTTTTAAATTCAATATGTGCCTTTCACTCCTCCTAAGAAACTTCTTAGTGTTATCTAAAAGATAGTCATAGTGTGTATAAAAATGATCACTTCTATAACTATATAAACCTTCTTCAATTTCCTTTTGAAGTTTTAATAGATTTTCTTCTATTCTTTTCATGGGATAATTACCATCAAACTTTACACAAACTGTTTCTATATCTTCTTCTTCACTTGTAGAGAAAAATTCATCATCATCATCATTGCAATCAAGTGCTTTTGAGGGTTCTTTACCTTCATTTGAAGTATCTTCACTATCTTCCTTGTTTCCAACATCAACACATAATTCTTTGCCTTCATCTTCGAGATCTTACTTTGTGCTATCATTACTTGATTCTTTATCTTCACTTGAAATTTTTTCAAAATAACATTTAGAAATAATGCATTCAAGTGTTTTTTATGATTCTTTACCTTTGATAATCTTGATGGAGTGTTCTTCAATGTCTTCCTTCTCCTTTTTTCTTTGATATGTCTCCTCTAGCTTTAGCCATAGATCCTTGGTGGAATTTCATTGTCCCATGATCTCTTTGATGGGGCTTGAGAGTCCACTAAGAATAGTCTTGAGAGCCAATGCATCATTCTCCTTTCCTTCCCTTTGAGCTACAAATTTTGACTTTTTGATCAATGGAACTGATCCACCAATGGCTTCCGTCCAAATAGTTTCTCCCATTGTCTTCAAATAAAATCTCATCTCTATTCTCCAAGTAGAATAGTTTTCCTCATCAAGGATTGGAACTTCATCATCCATTTGTGTCTCTATGGATCTCCTTCAAGCTTGTTAAGGCTTGTAGTGAAGGCCTTCTCTAATACCATTTTTTGGACACACCTACCACACTTAGAGTGGGGGGTAAATGAGTGTGAGGCTCTTTTTCCCAAAACTTTCCTCTTTACAAAAACTCCTTAGTTAACATTCAACATTTATTCATTACCCATTGTTGTCATTTATAACAAGTTAGATGAGAACATATATCGACAATATATCATCATCAATTCATCACTACAAGGAACACAAAGAACACAAGATGTATGTACAAATGTTTTTTTTATTATGGACAAAAATTTGGGGTTTATCAGCAACAACTTAATAGAGTACAACTCTACAAGAGCACCATCTCTATAATGCAAGACTCAACTTACACCCTCAGCACCAACTGAGATGAGGAAACAATCCTCAACAGATGTCAATCTGTCAAGAGGTATGTAGCCTGTCAGTAGTGCAGCCAATGTGTGCAAATGCTCTAGCTCACTAAAACTCGCGTATGCACGCGGTCAGTGTATACAACAACCTGAGTATAGAATCTGAGATGGTAAGGTTTGTCCTTCAAGATCAACTCAAAATATCTACAATCAATATATCATTCTCTTATATATCTGACTGTCCAATATGACCACCATCCATTCACAACCCATCCAAGATCTTCAATAGCTTGCTCATGCTCCACAACAAATCAATATGAATGCTATCTCAATCATGTATAAAAAACTAGTATACCATAGAAATCATGTCACCACTGAATCACAAGAGTATCGATCACTCCATCAACCAAATCATCCAAACTGAACCATATCATAGTGTAACAACCCTAGTTGAACAAATGTGAAGGATTATTAAGTAAACATTAATTAGGGGATTAATCGTCTTAATATGATATTAATTAAACATGATAGGTATAATAAAACTAATTAAATAATTATTGATTAATTA
>SNQJ01S0054389.1:7135-19181 GCA_010110895.2 Picea sitchensis | reverse complement strand
ATAATCAATGTGCATTGGGAAGGGTGCAAATGTAGCAGGGATGAAAGGGAGCGATAAATGCTTTGAAACATTTGTGAACCTGGGTAGAGTGAAGCTTGCGAGCTAGAGGAATTGTAGAGCAGGGAAGTTTCGGTGCAAGATGTATATCATGGAATTATAGATGACGAGAGTTTTGGGTGCAAGATTTATAATAGCGCCAACTCGGGGACCAATGGCCATAAAGTTGGCTAAGTGTGGAATTGTAGATCACATAAGTTTTGGGTGCAAGATGTATATCATAGAACACAAGGAATGAGAGTTCGTTGCGCCAACCCGGGAACCGATGGCCATAGAATTGGCTAGGTATGAAAAACAACGACGGTCGGTCAGACTCCCGTAAATCACGATTGAATGTGTTTTTTGCTTATTAATGCCAATAAGAGAACCTGTGTGTTGAGTTGTCTCTAGTAAAATCATAATGAATGTGCATTGGAAAGGGAGGGAATGTGGCAGGGATTGAAGAGAGCGATAAATGGTTTGAAACTTTTGTGAACCCAGGTATAGTGAAGCTTGCGAGTTGCATGAGTCCGGGGTCGAATTGTAAATCACGAAAGTGTTGGGTGGAAGATGTATATCACAGAACACGGGGCATAAGAATTCGATAACGCTAAGTCGGGACCCTGTGGTGAGATAATTGGCTAAGTGTTGAAAGGGACGACGGTTGGTCGGGCTCATGATGTGATGATATAGATGAAAATGAGGATCTAGCAGTCCACTAACCCGAGAACCCGCAACCAATCCAGGAGTTCGAGAAAGTCAAGTTCAAGTTTAAAGAGATTTTGTTTATATTTATTTAAAATGTATTCATATTAATGTATCTTAATAGATTAGTTTTCATCCAAATGTAAACCATGTTCCAATTTGAAGGGTGTTTTCGGCTCACAAATTTTGCTCAAACCCATAAGCAATAGACAAAAAAGATATGACTTAACATTTTGCAAAGGAAGCGTATTATGAAATATAGGAAGCTGCAATATATGCACAATATTAAAAGTCTGGGGTCGAATTGTAAATCACATAAGTGTTGGGTGAAAAATGTATATGATGGAAGTGTTGAGTGCAAGATGTATATCACGAAACACAGGGCATAAGAATTCGATAGCACTAAGTCGGGACACCGCGGTGAGATAATTGGCTAAGTGTTGAAAGGTACGACAGTTTGTCGGGCTCATGATGTGACAATATAGATGGAGATGAGAATTTTACAGTCCGCTAACCCGGGAACCCGCGACCAATCCAGGAGCTCGAGAAAGTCAGGTTCAAGTTTAAAGAGATTTTGTTTATATTTATTTAAAATGTATTCATATTAATGTATCTTAATAGATTTTTTGTCGTCCAAATGTAAACCATGTTCCAATTTTAAGGGTGTTTTCGGCTCGCAAATTTTTCTCAAACCCATAAGCAATAGACAAAAAATATATGACTTAACATTTTGTATATGGAAGCATATTCTGAAATATAGGAAGTTGCAATATATGCACAATATTAAACAAGAACATGACCCCAACATGTACAGGGAAATGAGTTAATTTAAAAAATATATATACAAAATTCAAAAAACAACACCAAACATTGAAGATCACCATAGAACAACCTCAAATATTTTATAAAGAGGCCAGATTATTTGGGAAGTTGGGATTCCTCATTTGAGCCTAAAAACTATATAAACCAGGCTTATTGATCTTGAGAGGGTACTTTTTTTTTTATGCAAGGATAAACCAAGTCAATAAAGGGGGCACGTATATTGCACCCTCCACCATATGCTACGGGAGTTGGACCCCAGTTTATCTGAATATACGTACCCCTTTTATTGACTTGGTATGGAGGTTAAGGAAAGGCGCCCACGCCCTTGGTTATGTGCAACAAATAGAAACCTCGGGTTGGGGCTTAGCCCCAACCCCCTTTCCGCCATTATACACAATACATGCAATTTATATAGCTTGAAGTGGGTGGTAGTAACAAACACCAAATCATGGCGCGTTGGTAAAGGTCCTCTCCCAAGACTTGCGCTCGACCATAGGTCATGGGTTCGAATCCCATGAACCCCAATTTTTTTTAAACTGCCATCCAGTGATAGGGTGCCATGTGGCAACCCACGTCTCGGCCACGTGGCACCTCTTCATTTGCCTGCCTAAATGCCACTTGTCAACTTTTGAGTGGATATGCCCTGTGCCCAGTTAAATGTTGTTGTGATGCCACATGTCTCAATGCTACATCAACATGATGATGTCATTTTGATGTCATGCTAACGTCAACATTGACTTTTTTTTCCTGTTGACCTATTGACTTTTTACCTGTTTGAGAAAACAGTCAGAGTGCGATAACTCTCGCATACAATGTCTGTTTGAGAAAGTAAATATATGGTCGGAATCAGCGCGATGATCCGGTCGCACTTGAATTGGTTTCATTCAATTCCGAGAACTTTCATTTTTGAGAATTTTCTGGACCTGGGGAGCCTCTTGGATCATTCCTCCCCACTTGGAAGCTTTTGGGCCACCAAAATTCTAGTTTTACTCATGTAAGAAGTGAGGGTACTGCCTCCCCACTTGTCCTGTATCATCCATCCTTTCTGCTGGGAAAATGATCACCTGACTAATCACAACAAACATAAAAACTGAGATAACATTGTTTATCAAAGTAATCATCCCATTTATTGCACAAACATCTACATTCTTTGTCGCATTTAGCATCCATACACCATCGAATAGTGACAAACTAAATAAAAATACTGAATATGCGAATGAGAATGAAAAAACATGCTTCCCCTTCTGAACAGGAACAATAACCAAAGTATGCAGCTGAACCTCATGTTGTACTTCTTGTGAAACTTCACGATTGTTAGAAACATACTGAACCATCTCATGTTTAGAATCACTAACTTCTTGATTTGTTACAGACATAAGTGTTAAAAAATTTCTTGCATTTGCCATTCTTTTTAACTGCCCTGTAGTTGCAAAATATATGTCAGTTTTTATCCAATGAGCACAGACAATGTACTCTTTCCCATCTTTCTTGAAGCAATATTTATTTTCCTCCCTATAGAATATGTATTTTCCATCATAAAGGTATGGCTTCCCAATACAATTCCACATATGTCCAATGGCACTATATCAAGCTCTACTTCATCAACATAATTAGAAGTGACTGCAAACTTAATTTTACATTGCTTGGTTACTTGCAAATTATTATCACCACATATCCATCCCAATGGATATGGTCTAGGATGTGGCTTAGTTTCAAGTCCCAAATTATTTACAGCCTCTTCACTGATTAAATTGGCTTGTGATCCATAGTCTACAAGAGTATCAATTTTAACATTATTTGTTATGACCCTTATGTGGAAAAGTTGACCCCTTTTACACTCATCATTTACAACATCTGAATTAGAAGAGCTAGTACTTGCAACATAATTTATACCTCAGATTCCCATAGTTACAATTTTTGTCTCATCACCAGAGTCTGGTCCCAGATCCACTTGAACTGTTGCAGTTGTGGTATTCTTTCTCCCTTCATTGGAATACTTCTTTGGCTTCAACTCAGGATGTAAGATCCAACAATGATCTTCATCATGGCCTACCTTCTTGCAATACTTGCAAGTAGGCTTCTCTTTTCTTGTTGTGGCCATCTTCTTCTCTTTCTCTTTTCTTTTCCCTGAATCCTTTCCTTTCCAAGTATCTGTAGAAACACTATCACCAACATTCCCTTTACTTGATTCAATGTGAATGACTTATACACATACTTCATCAAAGTTAGAAGGATTTAACATAAGAATAGTGTGCTTGAGATAAGAATGTAAACCACCAATATATTTTAGGAGTGTCACTTGTGTATATAAAGAAATACCCAAATTTAATGATTTCTTACGAAATGTTTGAGTATAATCTTGTACACTTTGATTCTTATCTTGCCTTAAACTTTGCCAATTCATCATTTCCTGTTGCATGTATGCTAATGGATAAAATTGTTTCTTCAATGCAGTGATAAAATCATTCTAGGAAGAGATTGTTTTACCATTTTTCTTGAGATCATATTTAGTTTTGCTTTCCCACCATATGAGAGTTGTGCCTCCCAATTTGAGACTTGCAAGTTGGATATTTGTTTCATCATCAATAATCCTTTGTATCCTGCAATAGACTTCAAGTTGTCTAACCCAATTATCTAGCTTTTCTACATCTAATTCACCATCATAAGTGGGTAAATTAAACTTTACATCAAGATTTAATAAAGGCATTATCAGAAGAATGATGGTTTTTTTTAGGTTGCTTATCCTTAGAGGAATGTACACTTGCTTCACTTGTAGATGAAGAGGATGAAGGGGAAGAAGGTTCTGAAGGTCCTCCACCTCCAAATCCTCCTTCTGCTCTTTCGGAAGATTCACCTTCTTCAACCTTTGGAATTATTCGTTGTCCTCTTTCATGGTAAAGTTCCTCTACCATGGATTTCATCAATTGAAAATCCTTGAAGAAATCTTCCTCAAATGCATAAGGACCTAGCTTCCTCGGTGAAGACATCTCTTGTTTATGAGGTCTCCTTTGAATCTCTGGATTAAAAGCCTCAAGTTGGCCTTCTCCTCGCTTGAGTTTGGCTCTGGTGAGCATCCAATACTTGCAATTCCTATCAAACCTTCAAAACCAAATTCTCTGATACCTTAAACTTGATAAAAAAAATGAGAGGTTTTACTGACAAAACTGCAAGTTAATTTTATGTACTTTATACATTGGATCGATAAGAATGCGAAATACATAAATTCTACGAATTGTTGCGGAATAACAATTATGACATTTACTTGATGCTCATAAATGATTAAAGAGTTCAGACATCATAAACCCTTCTGCAAATAAGAGAAGATAACAACAAAACAATAAAGAGAAGTAGACACAAGAACTTGTTAACGAAGTTCACCAATATTTGGCTACGTCTTCGGGCCCGTTTCCAAGTGGAGGACCTCTTTATTGCTCTTCAAATGCTCAAATTCTCTTTACAATGGATCTTTGTTGTTCCAAAAGGCTTATGATCTATTGTACAATACCTCCTTGTTCAGATACATACATGCCTCAAAAAACTCCTCTCAAAACATGACTCAATGCCCCTCAAAACATGAGAAATGGGCAAATTACACAAGTTGCTCCTCAAAATCCATGCATAAAAAAAAGTACCCTCTCAAGCTCAATAAGCTTGGTTTATATAGTTTTTAGGCTCAGATGAGGAAGCCCAACTTCCCATAAGAATATGGCCTGTTTTTGGGATCAAATCCCCCTTCAAATGGCCAAATTATCCTAAAAAATGCCCAATCTGGGCCAAACTATAGGGAAAAACACCCACTTGTGTATAAAAAATCAAAATTAGCCCAAGGGGGTTGGGTGGACGTGCAAATATAGGGTCACATGGTAATAAGGTGGCCAATATCTAGCCCAAAGGGCTGTACGCTGACCCCTTTCCCACAAACAAAGGTCATGTGGTGCAAAAACATGAGACCGTGCCCTTAGGGTGCACGCCTAACCTATGGTTCCAACTCTCGTAGCATATGGTGGAGGGTGAAATATATGCGCCCTCTTTATTGAATTGGTATGTCGATTAAGGAAAGGTGCCCACGCTCTTGGTTATGTGCAACAAATAGAAATCTCGGGCTAGGGCTTAGCCACAACCCCCTTTCCGCCACTATACACAATACATGCAATTTATATAGTTTGCAGTGGGTGGTATTAACAAAAACCAAAGCATGGAACGTTGGTAAGGGTCCTCTCCCAAGACTTGCGCTCGACCACAGGTCATGGGTTTGAATCCCATGAACCCCAACACAATTTTAAACTTCCATCCACTTATAGGGTGCCACGTGGTAGCCCACGTCTCGGCCACGTGGCACCTCTTCATTTGCCTGCCTAAATTCCACTTGTAAACTTCTGAGTGTATCTGCCCTGTGCCCAATCATCTGCTGTTTTTTTTCCACATGTCTCCATGCTAAGTCAACATGATGATGTCATGTTGATGTCAGTATTTACTTTTGTTTTTTCTGTTGACCTGTTGACGTTTTACCTGTTTGAGAAAATGGTCAAAGTGCGATAACTCTCACATACAACGTCCATTTGAGAAAGTAAATATATGGCTGGAATGAACGCAACGAGTCAACCACAATGGAATTAGTTTCATTCAATTCTGAGAAATTTCTTTTTTTAGCATTTTCTGGACCTGGGGAGCCTCCTGGATCACCGTTGGAGTACTACTCCGAGATGTTGTAGTCTTGGGTGTGGCGGTCGAGGATTGGACAATTTTCTCACCCGGTCCTTTTCATTTCTGCTTGTACGAATCATTGGTACTGAGTATTGTCTCGAGGTTGCCGATGTCATGAGCATGACTTCTTGAGGCGTTATCTTCGTCTTCATTCAGGATAGTGTCAGTGAAAGAATTGTTGAAACCGACAGCCAATAGGTGTTCTACAAAAATATCATTAGGGTTGAACCCTTTTACGTTTTCAAAAAATTTCAAATTGAAGTTGTGGAAGTGGCTCACAAAGCTGTCAATCTTGTTCATATTCCTAACTATGAAATCCCCGACTTTCCAAGGCAAAGGGATGATTTGAGTTTTTCTCTTTTCATGGAAAAAATGCAACCAATAGGTGTATTGCCTTATTATTTCAACAAAAAAAATTGTACCATATATGTGACATGGAAGGAAGCACGGATTTTGTTTGGACCCAAAAATCCTTACAACACTATAGTTCTCCATTTCTTCTAGTATGCCCTTCCTATCCAGGAACTTGGTCTCCTGGTTAGACAACCGGGGAAAATACTTTCCAAATATCAATCCTTTAAAAACTAAAACAAAATCATTAAAGACTTCATAAAATTGTTTGGAGGCGTCGTGTCTCCATAATATCTGATACTAGAAGGTTACTAGGTCAAATTCCCAGTTTACCTTCTTACACATAGATAATCCAAGGAATGGATGACAATGCCACCGCGAAAATTAAATAAGATGAAATAAATAATGTCTTCTATTTTGTGTATTGCAATAACGGAGAAGATATTTCAATGGAAATCAACTTGCCCCAATGGAATATGGCTTGTTCCTTCACCGTAAAATATAAAATATACAAAATCATCCGAGAGATGTTGGTTGTACTTTCTTGTCCTGTTATCCTCGTGAAATGCCATGCAATTTCCCGGAAAATATTTTTAAATGCACTAACCTGTAATCTGGTCATGTCCCCGGGATCAACCGTTGGGTTCTCTAAGAACTTCGGCAAGAAGTCCAATTCATTATCATGCTTCTTTAAGAAATATATGCAATTCTCGCCCTTGAAAGTAGGCGTTGGATCGTGAAGTCTTAACATCTTTCGAAATACTTGAGGCGATAGGGAGACTCGGGAATGGTCCCAGAACTGGATAATCCACTGGTTCGAAATATAGTTTTTGAGGACACAACCTGCTCTTGCAATTCCAGATGTCCAAAAAACTTCCTTCTGGGCAAAAGGGGACGAGTAGTGTAATACCCCAAGGATGAGCCCGAGTTATAACTACTGAATTGTAATTATGTTTATAGGCTGGTGAGCCAAGTGTTTATAAGACGAAGACTTATATGTTATTAGGTTGGAGAGCCTAGATGCTTAAGGCCATGAGCCTGACTTTGTACATGTAAATATGTAGATCATTAATAAAAAATATAAACATCTCTGTGTGTAGACAGAACACGAAGAAAGAGTGATGGGGGACTAAGCTTCCACAAGGTTGGGTAAGGGAGGAGGCTAAGTGTTTGGGCCTAGGGTCTAAGCTAGGGGGATTACCTCTAAAGGAATAATATTTATTATTAATTCCTGAAGGATAAAGGGGACATGTTGAGTGTTGAGTGTTTTTATCCTAAGTCTGGGAGAGGCAACCTGTGCAAAAAGGAAACACATGCAACTCTAGGAAGACAAGTGTCGACCTGGGTGCATGCAGTTAAAGCTGCAGAAGTCAGTTGTGTTGGGGGTTTTCTCCTGCATTTTGTCATCCTCCGCCTAAGTTCACTGGGATCTGGGGCACGTCTAAACCGTTTTCCTTTGTGTCTGCATCTGTTTACCTGCGCACAGTGAAGGAAACTCTCACGGGAAGCTTCTTTGTTCTGTCCATTTTCCCATCCTCCGTCTGAACCCGAGACCTCCATTATCAACCTCTGTGTTTTGTTCTCTGGTCACACATCCTAAACCCAGTGAGAACCTGTGGACTGATCCACATCTTCTGTGAAGCCCGAGTATCCTGTGTATTATATGTGTTGTGTGTGTCATGATTGTGGGTTGTTGTGGCCACGCAGTTACTGGATTGAGTGTGGGTTGCTGCTGTCATTTGTTCCTTGTTGAGCCTTGTTGTTGTCCTCCTTGTGCGGGAACAGAGTTGAAGAACAAGGTTGTCAGGCCTATGTGCAACACTCTCTCTAGGTGAGGGAGGTGGTTGTGGTTGAAGAGGCAGGTTGTCAGGCATGTGAGCAACTCTCCCAGGTGAGAGAGTTTGTTGAGAAGTGTTTCTATCCCAGAGAGAGTCCAGTACCAGCTACGAAGCTCTGAGGATTCCTGATCCGACTTGTTGATGAGGCCCTGAGAGGGAGGTGAAGTAGCTAATGGATTGTGTGACAGTACTGAAGGTGTATACTCCCAGGTGGAATAAGCATGTGGGGAATGAGAGCCTGTGAGTAGTGGGCGTAAGAAGGCTCCTGGAGAGAATCCTTCCACTTGCTCTATGCAGTTTCATGTAACCTCAGCACAGTCTAGGATTCCCTTGCCCTGGGTGGAGCTTAGTCCCAGCTCGGGGGTGATTCACTGCTGAGTGTGATGAGCAACGTGGTCTATGGCTGGGAGGTTCGTGGAAGGTCTACATGCAGGTGATGTTATTCCAATTGAAAGATAAGTATCATTTATGTTCTTAATTTTATGTTGTGCATGCCTGTGATGCTTGAATGTTATCATGTATTATGTTGCATATATGAATTACTGTCCATTACATTTGAATCTGTATGGTAGAAGTAACTTTGTGTTATGTGTTTTATTTTGATTAAAATGCATGTTATATTTTTATATGTGAATGTTCCGCGTGGTAGTGTTACTCAGCCTGTTGATTAAATTACGATCTCACGACAGATCATAATTTCGGAGTTCAACGATCGAGAGAAGAGAGATGTGCTGATGCACAAACTTTTGAAGCCCCAAAGTGGATCTACACCGTAGATCTGGGGAGGAGAGCAGAGAAGAGCTTGGAAATAAAATGAAATCTAAACGTTTTCTTAAATCAGATTGGTTTGAATGCATAAATTGGTGAAGTATTGAATAAGTTTCAATTGTTTCTCTTCTTTGAGTCTTCAAGTGCAAGGAGTGCACATTGTCTCCAAGGATTGCATTGACAGAGGTAATTTAACCTCAGGGAAGCTCATGAGAGATACCATTGAACCTTCATCAGCAGAAGTGCAAGGAGTGCACATGAAGAACTCTGTGTTGAGTTTAGAGAGATAGAGTCACTGAGAACTCTGTAGGGCTTTTCCAGGAAGACATTGAGTGAGTGCAAGTGTGCACAAAGAGAACTCTTTGTCGAGTTCAGGGAGAAGAGTATCAAAGGAAGATACTCACAGAGTTGCTAAACACTCTGTAGAAAATGCTCATCAAGGTGTGCTTTGAGTAGAAGGTTGCCAGGAGGGCACAAAGTTTTCCTTTGAAAGAAAATAGAAGGGTCGAGACCCTTATGAGACTGAGTAATTCAAAAATCTCAGAAGAGATAATGCAAGGAGTGTGTGGGAGACAGACTCATTCTAAGTCCTAAAGCTCAGAAGAGATAACGCTTATGAGAGAGAAGACGAGATCCAAGAGGTGGACTTTCAGGAGAAAGGTCAAAGGTTGAAGCTTTTGAACACTAAAAAAATCTTCCAAGGCGGAAGAAGTCAAAATCTCAGGAGGAGGAGCGACAAGAGCCATCAGATTGGTTGTGGGGAGGAGCCTGGATCGTTAGATGAGCGTCCAGTACAACAAAGGAATCAATTTGAGAGTTTAGTTTGAGATTTGAAATCGCCAAAGCAGCTCGGAACCGTTGATCTGGGTTGGACATATGTCACCAGATCACGAACTTTGGAGAATCGTACTCTAGGTTTTTTGTGAAGTTGTGTTTTAGGATGTCCCGAAGCGCAAAATATGGAAACGTCTAAGGGCCATTGATCCAAAGGAAGGAATGGGGATCATTGATCTGTGAGGAGACACATGGAGGACAGAGACTCACTTTGTTGGACAACCATTGATCTGAAAGTTGACACGTGGCGCCAGATCTGGAACTCCGGGTATGGAGCACTCCGAAGGAAAGCAGAGGGTGAAAGCGMYRAAGTCCTGAAGGAAATATTGATCATTGATCGAGGAGGATGTCGAAGGACCATTGATCTGGTCTTGGTCGAAAAGAGCTGAAGTCCCAAAGAGAATCAAGGTCATTTATTTGGAGAGGACGTGTGGCAGAAGATCTGTCACTCCGGGGAAATTCACTCCGGAGATTTGTGTGTGTGTAGAGACGTGAGAATTCCCGAAGCCCGGAGAGCCGTAGTTCATCAGAACCGTCTGATTGTTGAGGACATGTGTCAATAGATCTTCCACTCTGGAAGATTTTCATACGGGGAAAATCATATAGTTGAGAGTTGAAACTCCCGAGGGCCAGAGAGTCAGAATCAATCATAATCGTTGATTTGGAAGGGAGCTACGTGTCGACAGATTGCGAAGATCTGAGATCGTGCGTGAAAGGAAAAAAAAAGGTTGCTAATTGGAAAATTGGCCAGAGGCAGGTAAAGAATAGATAACAGTCATTGATCGTGGATCATCGCCAAGGGATTGGAAGTCGACAGACGAGCTGGATTGTGGGGCTAGAACTTGCTTGGATGCTAAAAATATGAGAGCAAGCCACAATTTATACCACTTTTTTAACAAAGTGATACGTGGCAACTGGAGGTGAATTGTGGGGAGAAAAGCAGGTTGGCCTAAAACCACTCTTGCCCACACCCGCAATCACAGTTTTCCATGAGGTCATAGCCCAGGTTCATATGAAGGAAATGGATAATGAAAAAGGGGCTAGTGCCTGAAACTTGGAGTTTTGGAAGCACCCAGGAATAGCCCGTGGGTCTATCAGGATCTGCACACAGAAGGAAAGGGGACCTGTGTAAGATTAATAGGGGTTTAGTAAAGGCCCGAAGAGTCAATCTGACTCATCTTTTTTAAAGATCCTTTGACCGAGAGGTCAACAAACCCCGCTGAGGTGGGGGCACTGCGTCGAAAGTGCTCAGGGTAGAAATATTCATGTACAATTACTACAATGAGAGCACAAGAAGATTCAGGAATCCGGGAAGAATTGAAGACTTCTGGGTTCAACAAGGAAAAGTTGCACATGGTAAAGAAGTTGCTGCAATTTTTGTGGCATCAAGTATGTTAAGGCTTGTTGGGCCAGCCAGAGGAAAGAATGCTTACATGTTTGCAAGTGTTTTTGGTGATTTTGTTGCATAAGGAGGGAAGCAACATAGAGTTGAAGCACTGGTTATAATTTTGATAAAAGAAGCATGAAAGCTTCTACTTCCATCAAACATTCAGGGAGTATAAAATTTATTAATGGTAGTCATGCAGGTATGAGTTTTTATTACTCGTTTTGCATAATTGCTGAAAGGAAATTTAGGTAAGAATTTCCTCAACCAGAGTTATTTTATAAAATCACATGATTATTATTGAATGCTTACCACTGGAGGTGGTAAAGGCTGGAGGCATGTATTAATTCAAATCTTTTTAGCTTCTGAATGCACACACTGACATAGTAAAATGTCATGTTAATTTGGTTGTGGGGTAACAACCAAAGATTTAAAAGATAATAACTTGTTGTAGGAATGAATTCCAATAAGCTAGTCATGTATGAGACCAAGAACTGGTTGGATATGGAAAGGTACGTATATGGAAAGGTTATGAGCCACACAGGTACTAAAATCTTCCTACCTTTAAATAAAACTTGGACTGCAACCTTTTTGCTAACACTAA
>SNQJ01S0054388.1:66603-95535 GCA_010110895.2 Picea sitchensis | reverse complement strand
GACATGTTTGACTTTCTTATCTCCCTCGACATCCTCATAGTCGAAGTATTTGTCTAGAGCTCTAATCCAGTCTAGAAGTTCTTCAACATCCAAGTTGCCTTCATACACTGGAATGTCCATTTTTTCCCTAGAACCTATCCTTGCAACATCCCTGAATAGGCGTTCTTCTGCAGCATCTTCGACTGCAACTTATTCTCCTTCATTTCCAGCTTCATTTTCACTTTCAGCTTCACTGATATCCTAGCATCAACTATGTGCCTTTGTGCTGTCTCCATAGCATCAAGCCTAGCATGTAATTCATGCATTTCTCTTTCCACTACTGGATCAGGCAATTGCCTGTCTCTTCTTCTCGGTGACATGGTTGTAAAATTTACCTCTTTTCTCTCTATTACAGAAAGCAAAGAATTTGTTCAGTGCTCTGATACCACAACTGATGGAGACCCCCAGCCCTCAGGCCGAGATCTGTACAGGATCTTCACTAAAACCACGCCAAGGGTTAATTAAATCCTTTGTTTAAGCCACAAAGGACTTCGGGTTTCGAGAGTTGGAAAGTCTCGAAGTATAGTCCCGATGTATTTCCACAACTCTTGGCAAATGCCGAAATGTGAAACCCTTGTTTAAGCCACAAAATATTTTGGGCTTTGCGAGTTGGAGGTTCTCGACACAATTCCACAACTCTTTGCAATCACCAAAAACCAAAATGTCAATGATGGTTGACTCCTCCAACGTGTCGAGCATATGCCACCTGTTACCCACTAGTTTCTGCTTTTCAAAACTTGAGAGAACAACCAACAGGCGTTCCTCTCACCTTACAATTCCCCGAACTCTGAAATTTCTCCTTTGGCGAGATCGATGGCTATGAGCCTCCCTCGATCCAATGGTCCTGACTGTATTGGGATTTCGATAACCAGGATTTTGAAATGCAATGATCCCAACCACTGGTCACTCCATTCCCCAAACTCTGAAATAGACCTAACGACTCCGATCTTTTTGGGATTTCATGAACCATGAGTTTGAAACTTTTGATTCCAAAATCACTTGTTGCCTCTACTTCTTGGACCCCAAAATACTGGAATGTCGAAATTCCACCCCAAAGACACGTCGCGTTTCATGACTTCAGGGTTTTCAATGTAAAGTGCCTCGGCTCCTTGTCATCGGAATTGCCGAAATGCTGAACCTCGAAATGCCGAAATGATCTATCGGCTCAAAGTGATCACGATCAACAATTTTCATTCACTCTTGATGTCAGGGTGGCAGATTAATCCAACTCCTAACCACCTTATAGCTTTTCTGCATCCTACGGTCCTCGCGATTTTTTGAGTTCTCCACGGAGAATTCTGACCGCCCGATTAACTTCTCAATGACTTCTACCCAAACGAATCAGTGTTCTCCCTCCTGAACTTGACTTCTATGAGACGATTTCGATCTCCATCTCCCTTTGAACACTTCAAAGGTGTTATCCTTCCTGAGCTTTCACTTGTAAACTCAAGCTTCCCAAAAGGATCCCTGCTTGCACTCCTTGCGGAAAACCTTCAAATAACCCCTGGTTATTTGAGTCTCCAACCTTGTGCACTCTTTGCAATAGTAATCTTTCAATCTTCTTTCTGGATTTATAAAATCCAAGGCTTCAATTGGCCTGCACACACCTTGCATGGCTTTGTGCTTCACCTGCACTTTAGCTGGTATGAGAWCAATGATATCTCTCTTGAGATTTCAGAGATAAAACTCATACCCTCGTCAACGCACACCTTGTGGACGTTCATTGCACTCCTTGCAGTAATTCTCAGGAAGAGAAACAATTGAAACTCATTCTTCTTCTCTCTCAGACTTCATACATTCAACATGAAATCATACACACAAAACAACATTGAAGCAAATGCATAGCAGAGAACGAAAACCACTATAAACATACCATTTAACTAATGCAAATAGTAAGCATCATAACACCATGAAATTGAGTCAAAGTTCATATATTAACTCAAGTTCTCCTGTACATGGGTTCTTCTCTACAACTATCTGCTACAACTCTACAACTTATCAAATATGAATGATGATAATGTTCCTATTACAATGATACAAGGGTGAGGGTGTCTATATCCTTTTTCCCTCCTACGCTTCTAAACTATCTAATCTATTAAATTAAATCTACCTACTTGCATTCATTATGCATAAATGCCTCTACATTTGATAGATGATAGCAACACTCAAGATATTTTTACAACATCTAGATATAAATGTAAGTATGCTTCCCTTAGCTATTACATTAATGTCCATTCATTATTTTTTAAAACATTTCAAAATGTGCGTTGGTTCTTTTCCAACTGTCTTCCGCCTTTATGCTTTCTTGGCTGGCTGCGTACAATGCTCCTGCATCACTATAGAACCACTTGCAAGAAGCTAACAATGCAGACCCCCTTTAAGTTGGTTTATGGTCTTGAAGTAGTTGTCTCGATGGAATATTTGGTCCCAATCTTAAGAATCAAAACCTTTACAGATATGGATGAAACTGGTGCTATTCAAGAGAGGCTCGCACAGTTGGTCGAACTAGAAGAAGACATATTTATTGCAAAATTCCATCAGTAGGTATAGAACGAAAGAGAAAAGGCCTACCATGACAAAAACATCAAGAAGAAGGCATTTAAGTAAGGCGATTTGGTACTGATATATGACAAAAAATTCATGAAGCATCTAGGAAAGTTTAGAACACATTGGCTGGGGCCATATGAGGTTGTATATGTCATGGAAGGAGGAGCTACACAATTGAAGACCTTGAATGGAGATTGGAAGGAAGGTTTGGTGAACGGGAGTCGGTTGAAACTATACTATGACAACCAACTACGTCGTAACCATTAGTAAGAGAAAAAGAGGAAGGGTCTAGGTACCAAGTGTAGTTGAAACTGGGTACCAGACACAGAAAAGACAATCTGCACATAGTGGGGGAGGAGAGAGCAGAAAGCATAGGCTTCTCTACGCATCCTAAAGTCGAAGAAAAATAGAAGGTTCAGGTATGAAGTGCCTCGAGATGAGTCACATGTGAGTGTTCGAGGCATATTGGCCCTTGGGTATGGAAGTAAGTGAAGATTAAGGCAGAAAATACGGAATGCGAAATATGCGGAAGACACAGTGATTGATACTGGGTTGAAGTGAGAAGAAGAGACAGAGCGAAGTAAGAGAAAGAAATCCATTAGATGAGGATATCGAGGATGACATATCAGCAAGGAATATGTATCATGGACAACTCAGCAAGTGGAAAAATCCACCGTTGGATTCTTTGGAGCACTGCATGAGAAGGAAGGAAAGACAGGCTGGCGGAGCCCTAAAACGCAGGTCAAGTTGACCTAGGGTTTTAGACACTTAGGGTTTTGGTATCTAGGGTTTTGACACTTAGGTTTTGGCCTAAGGTTGTTAGTGAGTCATTGCAATGCATAAATAAGAACCTATATGAGGCCCTGAGGGAAGAGTGTCGGTGAAGAGTCCCAAGTTTTGTTATTGTTATGAGTGATTATTGTAGCGAGAGAGGGAAGCATTGAGAAGTGAGGGAAGTCTATGTTGTAAGATCTTCAGCTGGGTGTGAATATCAACCCTGTAGCTGGGTGCATAGGGAGGGAATATGGGGAGAAGAGAGAAAGAGAGAAGATCTGCTAGCTAAGAGCGCAGATAAGAACTGTATGCTTTCATCTTAATATATTATAAAACACAATTCTGTGGACGTAGCCCTAGGGAGAGAGTGAACCACAAATATCTTCGTTTTGTGTGTGATTGATGTGGTGTTCTCTTGTTTTGACATACTGTTACTCCATTACTATGTTATATCTGACAGATAAATGTGTGAGGTAGGACTAAGTTGATAACTGACATCTAGATGTTGTGTTGTTATTGTATTGGATCCACTTTGTATTCCCTTGGTTATAGACATCTGTGTCCTGCAACCCCCCATAGCTACTTTGGGTGAGATTGAATGTCCTCGCAGGTGTTGCCGAAAGGGCTAGTAGTTAGGTCTTGTTGGTGTGCTCTTGGATCTGAACCCTGGCTCTTCCCCTATGCCAACATATACTTAGTGGAAGTTGAGGCTTTAAAATTAGTGTTTTCTTCTTCAAAAACCTTCATCTTGTAATTTTTGTTGTAATTTGTTTTTGGGGGATATTCAAGGATACAAAATTGGAGGAATTTCAGATAATATATCAAATAATATTGGGTACAAGTTTCAAATATTGATTCATCATAGTCACAAATTTATACTTGTTGGAAGTTAGGGTTTGTGACTAATCCATAAACTAGTCCCAAACAAGTGTTTGAGATAAAACAATTAGATATTAATATTGGTAGGTACAAATTGAATTTCACTTATTTCATTAGAAGGAGAACATATCATAATATTTTAGGTCCAAGTTCCAGAATTAGAAATCGAAAATTGAGCTTGTGGTAAATCTTACAAGTTTGTAGATTTGAGGTACAATTCTGAGCGATTTTGTATGTGGATTTAAGAAGTGATTTTCTGATTGTATTTGAAGTTTGATTTGATCCTATATCATCATTTAAAATATTCCAAGGGGATTGGTGTCTCCTTCCAGTATTTTTTGGAAAACTTAGGGAGTGGTTGCTTCATTGAAGTTGGTGCTTGTAAAATTGTGAAACTAATTAAGAAACGTTTTCATGGTTTTCTCCCAGTTGGGTTTCCACATAAAATCTATGTGCAATGTGTATTATTTTATGTGATGATGAATGGCATGATTAATGGATAATGTTTATGTCATACTTGAAGGTTAAATTTTTTTAAATAACTCTATATTAATTCACCCCCCCCCATTCTCAGTATTCTTGAATATTCTAACATTGTTATATGTGTGACCACTCTAATACTCAACTCATGTTACTACAAGCCAAAGAACATGTAACATCTTGGAATGTCTACTAGATAATATTTGTGAGACTTCCCCTTCCATACATGAAAGAAAATCTTATCAAGAAATATTATTGGAAAGTAACCATGAGGATGAAATACTGACTGGGGCCAACATATCATAACAACTCTTGTATCACCCCACTTTCTAGACACCCATTAAGTAGAATTGCTACATATATTACAAATTTAAGGGGTGAAACTAAAATATTAACAAGTAGGAAGTTGAAAACACTAATGATTGTGTGGTAAGTACAAGTAAAACCATTGGGGCTATGGACGCTTGTTGGAATTGGGGCTATGCTTGTATGATACCAAGGAAAATTCGTTAGGGCTACAGATGCTCGTTGGGACTGAAGTAATGCCAGGAACAAAGAGATGAGGAACACACATCAGTCTATAAGAATTCAAGAATTTTTTTATTTGTGTACATCTCCTCCCAAATTCTTGAATTTGAATAACTAATCTCATCTCTGATTATCTCACAAAATATATCCTGAAGATCATTTAGTTGTGCTACCTTCTCATTTTCAATAAGAGCAAGTGATGTGGGGTCCACGATATGAGATGAACTGTTAAATTTTCAGAATTTATAAATATTGGATGTATCTATTATGGAGGTCTATCTAAAGAAGAGATAATTTGTTCTCCAAGCAAGTCTCCATTTGTTGTGACATCCACAACATGTACATTCTTAGTTTGGGATCTGGCCCCATATGTTGGTTGAGTAAAAATAAATCAAGAATTTATTTATCATTAGAAGATGCCAAGTCTATAGGCATGGTAAACATTACCATTAAGGAACTTTGAATAAAAAACTTCCTCACTAAGATCAATATCAATTTCCACCGTTTGACTGTCATTTGGTGGGACAATTAGAGCACATTGGAAATCTGTAGAGACCCTATGTAGTGGAAGAGAAAAAAACACATCAAGATCCACATCCATTACATTATAGATTTGGTTCATAATGGGATCATCGACTTGAAGTACTATCCTTCCTCTAAACAGACCATCGACATCTTCACCAAGAATTTAACTTAGTAGAAATTCCACTTTCTGCGTGACCATCTTCGAGGGAAGGACACAGTTGCCTATAAGTTATCTTTATTTTTTATCATTGCAATTTGAGGGGGGGAATTTCCCATGACACTTTCTCTCTTTCTTATTTTTCAGTGGGCATTCATTATATGCCTTGTAAAATGGGTACCTGACATGGCTTCTTGTTGGGACCCATTCTTCATTTACTCCCTAATAGTGTTTAGTGGGGGTGTTGGAGATATTACACACCCACCTAATATTCCTTTTCCTAGGTTGATTATTCTATGTTGAAGGTGTTGGAACATCAAGCATTGATGTTTCATCACACTTCTCCTAGATTCATTCATTCAGGTGGCCTACCTACATCTGGATATAGTCATTTGGGCGATTGATCATATATTTACATTATTCAGTCAAGTAGTTGACATTCCTATTGGTCAGACAATCAAGTAGCAATCGAATATAGTCAGGTGGTGGATCGACCAACCTAAAAATTGACTATGAGTTGGACACATGGACATTCAATTTGAGAATCCTTGTCAATCCTACTCAAAAATTCAAATTTGATAGGTTCAACTCTAACAATTGACAATTGTATGTGCATAAGATATTCTCCATTTCATGGATGTTGGTTACATATTGAGGATATAAATAACATATCCCTTGGTTCATTATCAACAAGCGATTGAAGTGTGGTATAGACCTCCCTCCTCTCCAAGGGATGCATGACCTCCCGGTCTAGGATCTTCTCAAGACTGAACTGAAACAGTCTTCAATTCCCTACTGGAACCTCTTAGAAAACAATCCACAGGTCTTTGAAAAACTCCACTTGCATACACAAGTGCTAAGCATAAGTATTCTCCATGTGACCAAAACTTGTGAGCACACGCTTATCCAAAAAGGTGCGTCGCAGTTTCACGTATTGGCTATATGATTCAACCGACTCTCTGTCCTTTGAACTCCCGAGTCCCAAAATTTTGACAAGGGCCTAGCACATGCTAGCTCCTCCCTTATCCTTCATCCATATGACCCTTTGCTATGACCTGGGGCCAATACTTCCAAGCGCATCGGGATTTCGTGTATCGGGAACTACAGATGCGATTCACCTCTGTTCTCCCGATCCTCCGATAACCGAAATTGTGAAATATTCAGATCAAATCAATGGTCCACACTAGCTCTCCAGCCAACGACTGCGATCAAATCACAATTTCATGTTTCACAAATTCTCACAAATCCATCATTTGACCTTTCCACTCTACGAGTCAGCGAAATTCTTATCTCTTTCCACATGTCCCATTTCAATGAATGGTCCCGATGATTTCGGGATTTCTCTTTTCAGGGGTTCACGAATTTCACTTTGCTTATTCCAAATCCTTTGGTTTTACGAAATTCTGATAACTCCTCGCAACTAACCAGTGTGCCACTTCTTCGAGATCTAATAGTGTGAAAGATTTTGACTCCTCTTGAATGGATCTTGACCCTCGATCTTATCTAATATTCAAATTTTTTTCCTGAAGGATTTCTCCCGCTCAATCCTCCATACTTGTTCTTTCTTCAAACTTCAATTTTATGTGCTCCACCTTTGAGCACTTCAACTCTTCAAAACTTAGAAATTTTTCTCAGTATTTCCTCTCGAGACTTAAAACCACTACTCCTCTTGAGCTTCTGGTAAATAAAACTTAAATATCGTCCCTAACACACACTTTCACTCTGTGTATTTTTCAAAAGAATTTATGACACCCTCCTGGAATACTCTGTGGTAAACTTCCGGATATTTCAAACTTTAACACAAGTTTTCTTTTATACGCACTCCTTGCGCTCAATATGCACACTCTGCATATGGAATTTTCCCCTCTATCTCTTTTGAGATTTTAATTTGAAAACAACTTCTTCACACACACTCCTTGCACTTTTCATGCACTCCTTGCATAATCTTACAGAATAGAAACAATTGAAATCATTCACTATGAACATCACACATTCACAAACACATAACAACAGAGTCAAACTGTAAACAATATTAACATTGTGGATTTGGGTCAATTTCCTCTACTCTATTCATTTCAGAAGAAAAAAAATTGCAACAGTTATCTTCTTTAGACACAAACTGAAACTTATCTAAGGATCCAGATCTTCCTCTCCCTTCTTCCTTCTATCTAAATCCTATTACCTTCTATTCAAGAGGTTACCTACTCAATTGAATTAATGCAACCTAATGACTAATACGACAATTATCCTACACCTGTAATACATTACAGTTGTGTAAAGGATTTACAAATGTTTTGTCCTTTCAAACGGTGGCCCAAATTTACAAACAACTAATTAATTAATGAGAAAATAAAAAATATCTCCACATTGCTACCAAGCTAGTTAAGGTCGGTTTTGGCTCCTTCGATGTGTTGAGGTGTCGATTCTGATTCCATGTCCACCTTTTTGGATTTCGATAGAAATGTACCTGCATCATACTCCTCTGGCCAAAATATTCATGGACTTCTATCCATGAGCTCTTGCACTATTTTTCCATGCTTCAAAATATTAGGTTCAATTACCCAACTTGAATCTTCTACTAGCTGATCCTTCCATTTTACCAAATATTCATGATAGATCTTTCTTCTGGTTTTCCTTCCAACTCTCTAATGTAAATTTTTCTCCATATGAGGTTTTTCTACTATAAGCATCTATTCTTCCCACTAAATCTCTTCTTGATCATCCAATTCTCCTATGTCATCTCTGTTATAAGGATACAAATCTGCAACATTGAATATCAGTGATATCCCAACATTGTCTGGCAACTCTATCTCATATGCATTTTTTGCAAATTTCTTAAGGATATTGCATGGTCCTAGCTTCTTCATATTCAAATTATTATATGTTCCTCTTGGAAACCTCTCCTTCCTCAAATGAGAACAAAATTCATCTCCCACTTCAAATTGAACTTCCCTTCTTTTCTGATCAACTTTGTCCTTATACTTTTGATTACTATCCTGTATTTTCCTCTTAACTTGATCATGAAGTCTTTACATTTATGTTGCAAAATCTTTTGCTCCAATTCTCCTGAATTCATATTGTTTCAATTCTCTCAATTTTGCAACCCCTCTCGACTGTCTTCCATATACTATCTCGAATGGACTTTTCCCAGTTCTCCTATTAACTGAATTGTTAAATGAAAATTCTACATGTACCAGAATCTGATCCCACTGACGACCTTGTTAAATGACTAAACTCCTTAACAAATTTCCCAGAATCATGTTCACCACTTCAGTCTGTCTGTCTGTCTGAGGGTGATATGCTCAACTAAAAGATAATTTAGTTCCCAGCCTCTTCCATAGAGTCATCCAAAAGTGTCCCATGAACTTAGTGCCCCTGTCTGAAACTATGCTTCTAGGAAATCCATGTAATCTCACAACTTCCTTGAATTTTTTTTTGGCTATGTGTGTAGCATCATTTGTTTTCTGGCATGGTATGAAATGTGCCATCTTAGAAAATCTGTCGACCACAAAAAATATGGAATCACTTCCCTTCTGGTTTCTAGGTAATCCCAATACAAAATCCATACTAATTGCATCCCAAGGCCTTTCAGGAATAGGAAATGGCTGATACAAACCAATGTTTTGTCTCTTCCCTTTTGCAAGTTGACAAATATTACATCAATCTACAAATTTATTCACATCTTTCCTCATACCCAACCAATAATACAAACTTCTCAACTGCGCAAATGTTTTGTCATGACCAAAATGTCTGGCTAAACCTCCACTATGTTTTTCTTTTAAAAAATTATCCCTCATTGAACATATTTGTATGCACAATTGTCTTCCTTTAAACAACAATCCATCCTAGATCAAATATTTTGACCATGAGCTTTATTCCTCAACAAAGGATTTTCATATGCTTCATAAGCCTCCTTAAAATTTGGATCTTCCTGATACATTTCCTTAAGGTGCTCAAACCCTAAGGTCTTCACTTGAAATTCCTGTATAACCAAACTTCTCCTGTTCAAAGCATCTACAACTTTGTTAGCAATTCCATAAATATGTTTAATGACAAAAGTAAAATTTTGCATGAATTCTACCCACTTACCAGGTCTCTAATTCAATTTCTCTTGCCTAGTAATAAATTGCAAAGAATGATTATCACTATACAAGACAAACTCTTTTGTAATTAAATAATGCCTCCATTTTTTTAAAGCTTGAATCACTGCATAAACTTCCTTGTCATACATATAATTTTTATCCTTAGAATCATTCAACTTCTCACTGAAATAAACAACTGACCTATTATCTTGACTCAAAACTGCTCCAATGGCTATTCCACTTGCATCACACCTCACCTGAAATGTCTTTCCAAAATCTGGTAAGAACAAAAGTGGTTGTTCTGTTATCCTCTTTTTCAGCACTCTGAATCTTTTCTCAGCCTGCTTTGTCCAATTAAAATACTTATGTTTCTTCTTCACAGTGTCCATCATGGGTGCACATATACCACTAAAATTTTTGATAAAATTTCTATAAAATATTGCTAAACCATGGAAACTTCTCACCTCAAATATGCTCTTGGGTGACGACCATTCTTTGATTTCTCTCACCTTTTCCGGATCCATTTTTAATTCATTCGAAGAGATCACAAAACCCAAATATATGAGTTCTGTATTCCTAAAAGAATTTTTCTTCAAGTTTATTAACAACTTTTATTGCTGCAATATCCTCATCACTAATGTCAAGTTCTTTAAATGTTCTTCCTCTATTTTGATGAAAACTAATATATCATAAATATATACAATGAAAAATTTATCTATGAAGTCCTTCAGTACTTCATTCATCATCCTCATAAATGTACTTGGAGCATTTGTCAATACAAATGGCATGACTATCCATTCAAACAAACCTTCATTTGTCTTGAATGCTGTTTTCCATTCATCTCCCTCTCTCACTCTTATCTAATGATATCCACTCTTCAAGTCTATTTTTGAAAATTAGCTTTCTCTACTCAAAAAATCCATCAAGTCACCCATCCTAGGTAAAGTAATTCTGTACCTGATGGTGATTTTGTTGATAGATCTAGAATCTGTACACATTCTCCATCCTCCATCCTTCTTTGGACTCAATACAGTTGGCATTGCACATGAGCTTAGACTTTCCTTGACTAAACCTTTATCCAACAACTCCTGAACTTGGTTCTTAACTTCTTCATTCTCTCGAGGTTTCAACCTATACGCTGCTTTATTTGGAAAATCGTCTCCTGGAATCAAGTCAATATGGTGGCTAATTCTCCTAATAGGTGGTAATGAATGAGGCAACTCATCCACTACTATGTCAGTAAAGTTCTCCAACAATTCTTGGATTTCTTCAGGTAAATCATCCACAAAAGTATTGGTAAGGATAACTCTTGGCTTCCTTACTACAACAAATTGCTTTTCTTGATATTTCTTGATCTCCTTCAAGAGTTCCTTCCCACTCATGAAAAGTATTCTTGTGTTGGCTTCTTCCTTTTCTTTCTTCTCCTCTATTGGCAGTAACATGTGAGTTCTACCATTCTTTTATAGAGTATAAGTATTTTTTCTCCCATCATGAATAACATTCCTATCAAACTACCATGGTCTCCACAACAAAATATGACAAACATACATGAAAATCACATCACACTGAATCTCATCTTTATATCCTCCTATTTTAAATTCAACTTTGCATTGTTGAATTACCATTACTTGATGTCCTTTCTGCAACCATGATACTTTGTATGGACTTGGGTGTGAAATTGTCTCCAGCTTCATCTTCTCCACCATTTCTGTAGATACTAAATTATTAGTACTCCCACTGTCTATAATCATCTTACAATTTTTTTCCTTCATCTTACAAGCAGTCCTGAACAACCTCGTTTGCTGAACTGGGTTATCTATTTCTTTCTCTGGTTTTATAATAACTTTCCTCATCATAAGATTTTGTCCTCCTTCTGTTGCCTCTGCTTCCACATTCTTCTAGGATTTATAAATGTTTTCTTCTCCTCCTCCTTCTCTCTTCCGCTTGGGACATTCCCAAGACATATGTCCTATCTTTCCACAGGCATAACATTTAACTCCACCTCCTCTACTTATTCTTCTTCCTCGAGGAAAATAATTTCTCCCACCAAATGGTCTTCTTTGGGAACTTCCTCCTCTTTCAAAAATACCATATGATTTCTCATTCTAATCCTTATATTTCGGTGCCTTATCATAGACAACTACCTTACCTCTATTTAAGCCTCTGCTTTTGTTCCATTGACTATGGTTTCTGGCCAACTTTTCTTTCGCCTTCAGTGCAAGTTGATAATCATCCTCCATTGTCCTCACAGTAATCATGCTGATTTCATCCTGAACTTCATACCTCAAACCATTCATATACTTGAAAAGTTTTTCATCATCCTTCTCTCTTTGTCCAGTCCTAATATTCAGCCTATAAAATTCTTTTGTATACTCTTTCACTGTCATACCTCTCTATCTCAGGTTCTACAATTTTCTGAACAACTCTATCTAATAATCCCTAGGTATGAATTTAACCTTTAGTTTGGCTACCATCCTATCCCAATTATTTATATTTTGTTTTCCTTTTCTCCTCCTTTCTTCTTGCAATTCATCCCACCATAGTGCTGCATGTCCCTCTAATCTCATGACAACATGTCTCACCTTCCTTCCTTCGTCGACATCTTCATAGTAAAAATACTTGTCCATGGAACTTATCCAGTCCAAAAACTCTTCGCATCCAAGTTGCCTTCATACATTGGGATGTCTATCTTTTCTCTATATCCCAACTTCATAACAACTTTCAAGAAGCATTCATCACCTGCATATTCCCTTGTAGCTTCTTCAACTTCTATTTCTTCACTCTCTGCATCACTAATGTCTCCAACGACATATGTTCTCATTTTAATTGCTTCCATCACTTCCAACCTTGCGCGAAGTTCTCTCACTTCTCTTCCTACAACACGATTTCCTATAGGTGGTCCTGTGTGTACCCTCGATGATATCACTTCAACTGTTTCCAACACATTGATTTCAACTTCAAATATTTTTTAGGCTCTGATACCATTTGGTGCAGACCCCCCTCCTCTCCAAGGATTGCATGACCTCCCAGTCTAGGATCTTTTCAAGAATGAACTGAAACATTATTCAATTCCCTACTGGAACCTCTCATAAAAAAATCCATAGGTCTTTGAAAAAATCCACTCGTGTGCACAAGCGCTAAGCGTAATTCTTCTCCCTGTGACCACGCCTTGTGACCACACGCTTATCCAAAAAGGTGTGTCATGATTTCACATATCGGCAATATGAGTCAACTGACTCTCTGTCCTTCAAACTTTCGAGTCCCAAAATTCTGACAAGGTCCTAGCGCATGCTAGCTCCTCCCGTATCCTTCAACCATATGACCCTTCGTTATGTCCTGGGGCCAATCCTTCTGAGCGCATTGAGATTTCGCGTATTGGTAACTCTCAATGCGATTCACCCCCATTCTCCCGATCCTCCGATAATCAAAATTGTGAAATATTCAGATAAGATCAATGGTCCACACTATCTCTCTAGCCAACGACTATGATCAAATTGCGATTTCGCATTTCGTGAATTCTCACAACTCCACCCTTTGACCTTTCCATTTCGTGAGTCAAAGAAATGATGATATCTTGCCACGTGCCCCATTTCAATGGATGGTCCTAATGATTTTGGGTTTTCTCTTTTCGAGGGTTCACGAGTTTCACTTTGATTCTTCCAAATCCTTTGGTTTTACGAAATTTCGACAACTCCTCGTAACTAACCAGTGCGCCACTTCTCCGAGATCTAACGTCTTGAAATATTTCGGCTAATCCTAAATGGATCTTGACCCTTGATCTTATGCAATCTTCAAAATTATTTCCTGAAGGACTTCTCTCGCTCAATCCTCCATACTTATTCTTTCTTCGAACTTCAATTTTTTGCGCTCCACCTTTGAGCACTTCCACTCTTCAAAACTTATAATTTTTTCTAAGTATTTCCTCTCGAGACTTAAAACCACTAATCCTCCCGAGATTCTGGTAAATAAAACTTAAATATCATCCCTAGCACACACTTTCACTCTTTGTTTTTTTCAAAATACTTTCTGACAACCTCCTATCATACTCTACGCTCAACTTCCCGAGCTTTCAAACTTTAACACAAGTTTTCTTCTATACGCACTCCTTTCTCTCAATATGCACACTTGCATACGAAATTTTCCCCGATATCTCTTCTAAGATTTTAAGTCGAAAAAGACTTCTACACACACAATCCTTGCGCTCTACATKCAATCCTTGCATAATCTTATAGAAGAGAAACAATTGAACTCATTCACTATGAACATCATACATTCACAAAAACATAACAACAGAGTCAAATTGTAAACAATATTAACAATGTGGATTTGGGTCAATTTCCTCTGCTCTATTCATTTCAAAAGAAAACATAATTATAGTAGTTATCTCCTTCAGACACAAACTAAAACTTATCTAAGGACCAAAATCTTCCTCTCCCTTATTCCTTCTATCTAAATCCTATTACCTTCTATTCAAGTGATTACCTACTCAACTAAATTAATGAAACCTAATGATTAATAGGGAAATTATCCTACACGACTGTAATACATTACAATAATGTAAAGGATTTACAAATGTTTTATCCTTTCAAATGGTGGCCTGAATTCACAGAAAAATAATTAATTAACGAGAAAATAAAAAATATCTCCACACTGCCACCAAGCTAGTTAAGGTCAGTTTTGGCTCCTTCGATGTGTTGAGGTGTCTATTCTGATTCCACACCCACCTTTTTGGATTTTGATAGCGATGCTCCTGCATCAAGGTGATATGATATGTAAATATCAAGGTCCAATATGCATTTTTATTTTTTGGTCACAGTGCACTCTACTTAAGTGTTGTGACAGTGTCTTTAGATACCACCCTTAGTCTTCAATTTTTTTTTGTTACTCTTCGATTAAATGCATAATTGTTTATCTATTTCATAACAGGTTCCACTCTATTCCCCAACATGGTATTGGATCCAATGGTTTGAAACCTTGTCTGTTATATGCAAACCTTGTTGAATCAGATCAATTGTGTCATTAAATCGGGGTTCATGGTTTTCCAATTAGAACTTATTGAAATAGAACTTTCTATCTAGATATCAAAGATGGATTCAATATTGATCATGTTGTTCTAAATGGATCAAATTATGTAGTATGGTAACCATACATGGAAACCCTAATAAAGTGTAAAGGACTATGGTAGTATACAAAGATTGTGATTCTAGATCCAACAAATGATCAGGAAAAGTTCATTGTTTATGGAAAGAAGGTTAACCTTGTGGGGTCATCATGACCTATATGCCATGGGAGATTTAGTTTCACCTCATTAGAATTGACAACCATCATAAATTCTAGAAGAATTTTAATTCATTGTTCTTCATAGTTGACAAGAGCCATGTCGTGGAGTTGGAGAAAGAGTTAATCTACATCGATCCTCATTCTTTTGAGAGAATAGAGGACTATTTGGAACATRTAAAGGAACTCTAGTTGAAATTCGCTGTATGTGGAAAGAATTATCATAAGAAAGATGGAAAAATAATAAACCTTGTCCCGATGAATTTGAGAAAACCATTAGATGTGTTCATGTCTACTTTCCACACCAACTAGAAAGAACACAAGGAATATGGAAATAACTAAACCTTTGAAGCTGTATCTAGCGTTTTGATTATTGATCAACATATACTACTTGAAGAAGGAAAGATTGGTGGTAAAAATCAATCCCACTTTTACAAAGGAAAGATTAATTCAGATCATAGGGAAAGAGTACGGTTTGATACCTATACATAAAAACCTAGATGCCATGGCCAAAAAACAAAGGGACAAATAGTTGCACCCCAACAAATTTGAAAGAATAATACATGTCGCTAATATGGAAATACTGGACATGTGGAGAAAGTCTGTTATAAGAAGGGAGATGATTTAGAGGAGAAGGTTAAACTCCTTGAACGAGATGTTTCAGCTATATGCCAACCCATTGATAATTTCACCTTACAATTCAGATCTTCTCATGCCTTTCTTTCTCATTCTACACATAATGAATGGGTGGTCAACTCTAGGTGCACTCATCACATGTATAAGGATGATTCCTTTCTCACATCCTTGAATGAATCCAAGGAGAGGAAGATTTATGTTTCTGATGATTTTTCTCTAGAAATTGATGGCGAGGATGATGTTACCTATCAACATGGGAGAATTGTCGATGTTTATCATGTGCCAACCTTAGTGCCAATCTCTTGTATGTTTCTCATCTAACATAGAAAGGTAATATTGTGGAATTTTGGCCACATCACTTATATTTTCATGATTTGAAGAAAGGTAAGTTGGTTGTTGTCGGAGGTTTTCTCGAACCAAAGGAAAGTATGTATAAATTATGTGACATGAATCGACCAAACTGTGAACCAAATTACCTTATTTCTCACACTGATGAACACAATCAAACTTGGCATGAATGATTCAAACACCTAAATTTTTGAAGTCTACAATCAATGGAAACTCAGAACATGGTTTTTGGTTTACCTCAAGTGTTTCCCCCTGAAGGAGTCTATAAATCTCATGTTCTTGAAAAACATCATCAAGCACCTTTTTACTCTGACAAAGTGTGGTGAGCACAAAACATCTGGAGCTAGTTCACAGTGATGTTTGTTGCATCAATATTCCTTCCTTGGCAGGTGCACGGTGTATTTTGACTTTCATTTATGATCTCTCTCATTTCACATGGTTCTATTTTCTGAAGAATAAGAATCTTGTCTTTGAAAATTCAAGGAGTTTAGAGCCTTTGTTGAAATTAAATGTGGTTGACCCATCAAGTGCCTAAGATTAGACAATGGTGGTGAGTATGTAAACTGACCTTTTGAAAAATACCTAGTTCAATATGGTATTGACTAGCAACAGTCGATTCCTCACAAACCTCAAAAAAATGGTGTCACAAAATGTAAGAATCAAACATTAGTGAAAATGGGTAGATGTATTTTGCAGGCCAAATATATGCCTCTTCACTTCTAGGTTGGAGTAGTGTATTGTGAAAAATATCTTCTCAATCACATCTTGAATTGATTTGTTCCTTCCATGACTCTAATTGGACAATGGTGTAAAAATATTCCTTCATTTGTCCACCTCAGTCTATTTGGATGTGTTTTCTGGGCTCATACTTCTGATGATTGTAGAAATAAGTTGGATGTAAAGAGTCATGATTGCATCATTATGGGATACTATGAAGAGTTGAAATCCTATCAACGATTTGAAACTATCAAACATAAAATCATTATCAGACAAAATGTATGGTTTTATGAGAAGTCTTCTGGAATCAAGTTATTGAATTCGTCCTCTGGATTGTTGCAGGATGATTCCTTTGATATTTTATCTAACATTGGTTCTCCTATTGTATTTTTCAATCATTCGACTAGGTAGTTGAACTATGTTGTTGTTTCGACTTGAACTCCAACCTCTACATAAACTAGTCCATCGATCTTTGTTTTTACTAGTCCCCCCTCTCCATCAAATGAAATTTCTCTAACTTATGATTGACATGTTGTAGTAAATAATAGTTCACATGTCTCTTGTCTACCCCAATGGGTTTCCAATACAATTGAAGTTGTTGGACATGATGTCAATGATGTTTCCTCAGGATGACAAACTCAAATTAAAAAGAAAAATGTCATCATTGCGTTTATAGCTCATGTTCTTGAAAATTATGATCATGTTTCCTACTTGGATGCTCAAGGAAAATCGGAATGGGAAAAATCTGTGCACACTAAAATTGATTCTTTCTTGAGGAATCAGACTTGGTAATTAGTTCTTCTATTGCAAGGAAAGAACATTGTGAAGTGTCAATGGGTCTACATGCCCAAATTTACCACTGAAGGTGTTTTTGAGTGACATAAATATCACCTAGTTGTGAAGGGATTTTATCTACAAGAAGGAATCAACTGTGTTGAAACATTTTCCCATGTTTCAAAGATGAACTCTCTTCAACTAATTATTTCCCTTGTTGGTCATTTTGGAGGGAAAATCCATCAGATGAATGTGAAGAGTTCCCTTCTTCATGGAGACCTATCTGAAGAAATTTTCATGAAACAACCACTTTTTTGTGATAGATGCTAACTTGGTTTATCGACTCAAGAAGTCACTTTATGGTTTAAATCAATATCCTAGAGCTTGGTATGCTAAGATCGATAGTTTCTTTCTTTGAATTGGTTTCAAATGTTATGAATCTGATCACAACTCATATGTATTCCMCACCAATGGAGACACTTTGATTGTTATTGTATATGTAGATGACCTAATCATTACTATCAATAATAATGATATCATTCTTAGATTAAAGAAAAAACTTATTGACTCCTTTGACATGACAGATCTTGGTGCTCTGCATTATTTTTTTTCTCTTCAAGTATTACCACTATGTGATGGATTTTTCATTTATTAGTGTAAATATGTGATGGATATTTTGACATGTTTTAAGATGGTTTATTGTAAGCCATTTTCTACTCCTTTTCAATCTCGAGTCAAGCTCACCAAAACTTGACAAACACCCATAGTCGATTCTTCTCTTTATTGACAGTTGGTTGGAAGTATTATTTATATTATTCATATTCAACATGGCATTTCCTTTGTTCTTAGTGTGGTTTTCTAGTTTATGTTGGACCATAGAGAAAGCCATTGGAAATAATTCAAATAAATTATTCTCGATATTGAGGGTACCACTCGTTTTGGTATCAAGTATTGTTGAAGTTCATATTTGTTAGTCGGCTTCATAGAATCCAATTGGGATGGAAAAAATGATGATCATAAGTCCACTTTTGGCTATGTGTTTCACTTTAGCACTAGATAATTTATGTGGCCATGCAAGAAACAAAAGTAAATCTCCTTTTTGACTAGAAAAGAAGAATACTATGGCGTCGTTCAAGAAAGTACCGAAGAAGTATGGATCCGCTAACTTCTAGGTGAACTTGGAATTCTTATCCAGACTATGAATACAATCTACTATGATAATGAAAGTTCCATACATATTTATGACAATTTTTTTTCCCATAGTAAGATGAATAATGTTGATATCCATGCTCACTATTTGAGACAGTTGGTTCATGAGAATGTTGTCTCTCTTGGATATTGTAGAACAAATGATTAGGTTGATGATATCTTCACTAAACCATTATTTGAGGCTATATTTATCAATATCCATAAGATGATTTGGCTTCAGAAAGATGAAGTTATGGGGGGGTGTCATGATGATGTAATTTCACCTCTTGAATCTCAAGAATTGTGTCTTGATGGGTAGGTGTTGGAACATCAAGAATTGATGGTTCATCAAACTTTTCCTAGATTCAGTCAGTCAGATGATTGAACTAGATATGGATGCATTCAATCAAGCAATCGACCATATCTCTACATTAGTCAATCGAGTATTCGATATGATCGTCGGTAATACAGTGAACCAACAATCAAAGATAGTTGGGTGGTGGATCAAACAACCTTGAAATTGACTACGAGTTGGATGCATGGAAGGTTTGGTTGAGAATCCTTGTTGAGAAAAATAAATAGTGTGGATAGGACATAATCAAATCTAACAACCGATGGTTATATGTGGACAATATCCTCCTAATTTCATGGAAGTTAGTTATGTATTGAGGCTATAAATAGTAGACCCCTTGGATCATTATCAACAAGCAATAAAAGTGATATCATATGGAGATATCAAGATCCAATATTCATTATGATGTTGTGATCATATTGTGCTCCACTTAAGTGTTGTAATAGTGTGTTTAGACACCACCCTTTGTCTTTGAAATTTGTTTGTTCCTCTTTGATTATCTGTAGAATTGTTTTTATGTTTCATAATAGGTTCCACCCTATTCCCTAACACAGGGTGCCCGCGATTAGATATATTCTCTTGTAGATGAGAATGTTCTCCCCTATATGAGGGTGCCACATCCTCTTTAGTTATTACTTATTCATATTTCAGTTGGACTAGCAGAGTGGAGTCTTGCATGGAAACCTCAATATTATTACCAAGTGTTGCATGCTCATTTGGATCATCACTATGAGGGTGAACTTACCTTGGGATTATCACTAGGAGGGAACACTTACCTTGGGATCATCACTAGGAAGGTGCCACACATTTTCATGCATGATTTTCCCCTCACTCTTCTTTGATTATATAGTTAACTGATGATTTCATGGCTAGTTAACATGGATTAGGTGGTAGTTCACTCAAGAGTCCATCAATTTGTTTTCACATCTCTCTAGATAACTATTATGGAACATAGTTCAAATATGTACAGTATATCACATTTATTTTTCCATTCTCTTATTTGGTTGGTAAAATTCTTTATTCTTTCTCTACATCACTTCTCTCTCTCTCTCTCTCTCTCTCTCTCTCTCTCTCTCTTTCTCAACTTTGCAAGCTTTATGTGAATTGTTGCTAGATAGATTCTCTCTGCAAGTTTCAACCAAATTCTACAAAATAAAAAACCATATTAACATTGTTGAATAGGATGGGGTATTGAGATTTGAAGTGATATATCAAAAGGTAATTTCAAATTGAGGGCTATAGAAAATTTTGTATAGATCCAAGAAAACACAAGGAACCAAAACTAAGTATAGATCACTAAAATCCATGTACAAATCTCAGTAGTGTAATAATGAGTTGGAGCAGAGAATGTGAGATAATACTAAGTTTGAGAGAAATTAAGGATCTCTCATCTTAGTTAGAGGTGACCCATTAAGGAGGAATATGAAACCAAGTTACACAATATGGGGAGACTAACCCCTAGAATCAATGTGGTGGTGTTGGTAGGGGAAATTCCACAAGCATCGAGAGAGAAGAGAAATCCCTAAGAACTAGCACTGAGTGATATCTAAATAATGAAAAATTTAACAATATATTTGGAAACAAATTTTGTGACTAGAAAATTTGGGGAGATACCTATAGTGAAACTCCCTCTTAAGGGATGATACAACTCATACATTTTAGAAAATATGGAACAATCAACTGGAACATAGAATGACCAAGTGTATAGATCTCAATGGTGTGATAATCATTTGGATTTGAGCACATGATAAAAAAACAAGTCAAATAGAAATGATTTTCGTCCTTTCTTGGTTTGAGGTAGCCCATCAGTAAGGGAAAAAGGCTCAAGGTACAAAAACCTCATAACTAAACCCCTAGAACATATGTGTTGAATTTGATAGGGGAAGGCCCATTGGAATCAAGGAACAAGGGAACCCTCGAAAACTAGCATGAGGTACAAAATATAGTATCAAAATTGATAGGGATTGATGCTACGATGGGATGGGAAAGAAAAAAGGGGACTTATGAATTTCCTTGTTCAAAGCATAAAGGAAAAGATTACATGGTATCAACCAAGTTTTTTCACATGTGTCAACTGATACCACACTATGAATGTGTGTAGGAAATCAAAACAAGTGCATATAAATTCAAATTAATTAAAGTGCATGCCTTGATTCTTCACGAGAAAAAGAGCATATGAATGAAGTATTAAAGAAAACAAATTTAAGAATACCCTTTTGAAGGGATTAGAATTAAAAATTCAATGATAGAAATGGAATGATAATCAGAGTTCAATAAGTTTGAATGGGGGGTGGGGAGGAAAAAATAGGGGTTTCATATAAATAGGGAAAACTTTCCAAATTCAAATTGACTTGTGCATTTGGAATTTGGAGATATGTTTGGTTCCCTAAGTCCTCTTGAGATTTTAGCAGACAAACCAACTAGTGAAATTAAATCATGCAAGTTCCATGTATGTATTCTAGTCCTCATCTTTAATTTAAATGACTTACTTTATAAAATTAGGTCAATGTTTTCCTATGGGGATTCACATATAGTTTTCGCGTTGATAACAGAGATATTGAAGGGTTTCTTTCACTAGGAGCACAAGAAACCCCTCGAACAACTGCATTGGATCAACATAGAAAACTATAAAGAAAACCCCAGCATGGGTTGGATAACATCATAACAAGGTACAAACCCCCATCGGTAATGATTTTATCCACTAAGGAGGTACCAAGGGGCTCGATGAATAATACATTGACGATCATCGTGGGAGAGATGAGGACCAAAATTTTTGTGTTCACAAATATACCAACATGTTTCAATACCAAGAATATTTAGTGAAAGTAATGAAAAAATATTCATCAGGAAGGCCATCATGAATTTAGCAAGGCCTAAGGATTTATTACTCTTTGGAGTAACAAAATCTAATTTTTTATTTATTTAAGGATTAAAGTCCAATAAGTGAATTTACCATTGATAACTCACATAATCAAGAGAGATAACATCGGGTTAGAATTCGTCATGACATTTATATTTCAAATTAGGATATAATGATGTAACTTCTAAACAAAAAGGATAATGTCCAAGGATAACTAATACCATGGTTATAGGATAAGAAAGGTCCAATGAAGTTCTTACTAACATAATAAATGGCATGTTCACTACCATCCTCCCCATCTTGAAACTAATACTTCAACTACCGTGAAGGTTGAAGACGAAATATATACGCTAAAACCCTTTTTAAAATTAGGGGGACTAATTCAAGTTATTGAACTAAGTTAATTATTCAATGCATTAAAGGATTTCTAGGCCTAGTAACCCCACACAAAGGGTATGTTAGATCATAGCAATCACAAAACACCATGAGTAGTAGTGGCACAATGAAAAAAAAACCATACAATAAATTATCTTTATGCTGATGGCCCTACAATTGGAACAATTTACGAGGTGGAGGGATATTAGTAATGGATTCAAATTTATAGGGTTAAATGATGATACCTTCCTTGGAAACTATGATTCCCAATAAGTGACCAATTGACACAAAAAAATGCACTTGATAGGGTTCAATCAAATGTTATATTTTCAACAATGAAGGATGATAGTATGAAGGTATTATATATGTTGTGATAATATATTAGAATGAGTGGTGATATAATCAATATAAGATAAAATGACATAAGCCAAATCATTAAAGGAATATATCATGGCCTGCTGAAAAAGTGTCTTCAATTTTTTTTAATATGAAGGACATAATACTATAAGTAAAGGTCACCTAGAGAGTAGTAAAGGATGTAATGTACTGATATTGAGGGTGAATCTAAATCCAATTKTKCCCTAAGAATCCATACATAAAGGAAATGACCTCATTTCTAGTGCAAGAATCAATAATTTGTTTGATGAAAGAATCTGGGTCATTGTCTTTGGGAAAAGTCTGACTTAGATCCTAAAAATCAATATAAACATGAATGGTTCCATTTTTCTTATTGATGGGGATTGATTTTTACACCCATCAAGTGTATGCAGTTAGATAGATGACTCCACCTTAATTAATCTTATTTACGATTGATTTGAATATTTGAGCATTAGTAGGGTGAATGGGCCTTTGTTTTTGTTGAATAGAAATGGAATTTGGCCATGTATTGATGTCATGTTAAAAAATGGGAGTGTCAATTCCAGGAATATCTAAGTAATTCCAAATGAGAACATCATGGAATTATTCGAAAGGGTCATTCTAGGTAGAAACCTTTTCAAAAGAGTAGTTTTCTCCAAGACTAATGTTTTCTACAACACCGGGTGTAATAGAAATATCCACCTTGATGGTGGGAGAAATTTTGGATATACTACCTTCCTTAAATGCATTAGGTGTAGGGATAGGATTCTTGAACCAATAAACTTTACAAGGGGTAGGAAGTCCTTCATTTAAAAGATGTATTGGTCCAAGGGATGATGGGGAGAAAATTCATCCTGAGGTAAAAACTAGGATTTATGATGCACATCATCCCATGGATAATCGAGAGTTGTAATGGATTAGAGAATCACTTCATACGAATGAAAAATATGGGCACCAAAGCCCACATATTCAAGTAACACCATTATGGAGGTAAGATATTTCACAATAAAAGACACTAGATTTGAGATCAACATGATAGGAGCGAGAAGTTTGGATCACATATGACACTATTATAGATGTTGACTCAATCAATGATGATTTCAAAGGAGGATTGGGCATGGAAGGGGTGTTTCGATGAACATAAGATAAAATAAAAGAGATTTCATAAGAAAAATAACTAACATAATTTGAAATGTAACAAATGTGCATTGTGATTTCCTCAAATTTCTTTTAAGGATGTCATATTTCAAGAATTGGCTTTCCTTGTTCACTAAAACAATTCTAACATCAAAGAGAAAAAATGTCTAAAATAGGAGGTCTGCCTTGAGGAAAAGAATCGAGACAATGAAAAATGCCTAAAGCATCCCATAATCAGGTTAAATTTGGATAATGATGGGAATAATGACCACACATATCAAATAAATAATAGGGTTGGTTTGCACATAATGATTTGATGTGCTTGATAAATGATTCAGGGAGAGAAATATTTACAATTTCAGTGGATTTCCAAGTTGTAAATCATTAGAATTCAATAGGTCTCATAACTGTGGGAGTGAGGGAAAATTATTGGTTGCATGGTTGGTGAAGTCACATAAAAAATAATGAGGAATAAATATAGGCATGGTGGTTAGGTGGCCACAACTTATCCAAAGGTATGGGTTCCCCAAGTGTTACTAGGTTTTCCCCAATCCCTAGCTCCCTTCCCAAATTTGGTCACAATTGGTTGGGCTTGTGTGGAATATGAGGAGGAAAAATGGGTAAAATGTTTTGATTTCATAGCCATTAAAAACAAATGATGAATTTTTGTCGAAGGTGTAGGAGGGTTTAGTGGGTTCAGGTACCACATAGGGATACCCAATGTGATTTGGGAAGATTTATAGTGTCCATCACTAGAGTTTCATATATTCCAAGGGGATGAAAGAAGAAGGGGACTTGAGATAATGGGGTAATCTAAGATGGAATCCCACCCCATGATGATGTTGAATAGATGATATTGGTGTGCTCACCAAGTGGTTGTGAGGAGTATACACTTGATGTAGAAGGTGTCAAGGAAATATCTTGTTTAGATTTTTTCATAGTACATAAATTATATGGGCCAAAAGAGGTAACTATTGGCACAGGACCGTAACAAGTTCCAAGAAATGTAGAGTCTTTAAAAACTACTAGACAAATAATTGTGAATGAATAAATGACCTAATTTCCTTCTACTTTAAGAAAGACATTGTCTTGGTCTATTTGATATTGTGTAATGTAATAAGTAAGTTGACCAATGATAATGATATTCCCTTCGTTGGAAATATCATGGTACAAAAGGTCAAAGAGTGAAAAATATTCATTTCATACATATAACTATGACCTAAAAGGATCTTGTAGTCCAATGGGGCATATACAAACTCAAAATGAATGAGAAATCATTTAACAATTAACTTGTTGGGAATATTCTAATAAAATCCTTCAGGTTGGGAGGGGAAACCATAATACATATGGAGGTGTTGGCACAGGGGCAGACCCATGGTTTAATGATTCAACAACACACCAACAAAACCCTCACTATCGGCCCTTTCAGAAACATTTGTGAAGCAGACGAAGTCTCACCCAAGGTAGAGGCAGGGGGGTTACATGAATCAAGTGTCTATAACCAATATGGGACATAGATCTCTGATTATAACTCTTCGCAGAGTACTTAGGAACAACACATATTAATTCATTAGCTTTATTCACATTGCATATCAAACCCTAAGTACATATCAACGCAGTAACAATGAAAAAATATACATCAAACTTAGCATCAGGAATTAGATATAACACATTCAACATAGGAAAACCACTAAGAATTCATAGATCTATCTATCATTCATAATAATCAATGCACTAAGCATATCTACAACATAAATATCATAACACAAAGCAATCCATAAACACACGATATATGTGGTTCACCCTAGTGTGGGGCTACGTCCACCAATGACTTCTTCTTTTTTATTATGCTTCAATCTCTTACATTCATCTTCTCCTATGCACTAAGCCACATAGCCAAGCTTCACACCAGATAGGTGATCTGTGCATTGCGCACTAGATCCACCTTCCCAAAATTAGGTCAAGGCACATAGAAAAATCTTCTACTAAGCACAGAGCCTTACATACATGGTCTGCTGCACAAAGAAACTTGGAACTACTTGCCTCTTGGACTCAGATAGATACTTTCTTTTTCACTTAGCTACATACTACTTACTTTTCTTTTTCTACCTTATAAAGTTTTCTTATTTATACTTTTACATTCCTTACAAAAGGCCTAATCATGGGTAACCCCATGGGTCGACATCCCATAAACCATTACATAAACCCTAATGAACCCCTTGCTGGGTCCACAAAACAAGTGAGATCCCATGATATCAGCTCCGCTTGGGCGCTCCATCTTTGACCAGCCTGTCAATGTCCAAAAATTGGTCAATATTGACCAATGTTTCCTCAAAACTTGGTTGAGTGCCAACATGCCCCCAACACATACCTGTGACTCATCCTAAGTCACTCAGATCTAGGCAGTGTTTCTTTGAAGGCCTTAATCTTAGCTCGAGCTATCTCGACTTATTGCTTCACCTGAGCTTCCTACTCAACGAACTCCTGGATCAATTTCTCTGTAATAGGCCCTTCCAGGCATTGTTCCACTATCACAACCACTTGGTCTAGATGTGAACCTTGTCCTTCGATATCTTAAAACACTGCGTAGGCTTCCTCCTGCACCGGTTGTAGCCTTTGTGTGACCTCCATGAATCTGCCCTGGATGGCAGTAATCTACTGCTGGGCCGCACATTGTTCTTGTGATCTCTTCATTCTCTCAACTATAGTGAGTGAATTCATCTGCACTTATACTATCATTTCCTATTGTTATCCCTCCTGTAGTTGTGCTTCCAATTTCCTAAGATCTGGGTATTTTGTGAGGCGTTCGTAGGTTTACGCACTTCTGTTGCTTAACTTCTTGCATTCTGAGGCAATGACACTAATCCTTTCCACTGTTCTCTTAGTGACTTCCTTCCTCTGTTTTCACAATTCCTGCAGAGTGATACATATTTCTTGAATCTCCAACTCATTTACCCTTGCTTGAAGCTACTGGATGGCCTCAGTGAGCTTCGTCACTTGAACCTCAACTGCCTCATGTTTCTCCTGTGTCGAGCCTGGAACAGAGTGGAGTGCTTTGCTCACCACTTCCTTGAATGTAGTCTACTATGTGAGCAGTTGGTCCTTTTACTTTTGTATCTTTTCTTTTTCTCCCTCAAGCATCACCCATAACTCATCTCTCTCATTTTCATATGCGGTTTCACAGTACCGCACAACTTACAAATGCTCCAAGATCTCATCCTTTTCTTTCTTCAGGGATTTTGTAGCCTGTTCCTTCTCTTCTTGGATTCGCTAAAGTCGAGCCTTTTTTGCATCTGCCAATATTCAAAGTTGGGCTAGTTCATCCACCAACTCTACAGTCTCCGACGAGGAGGGTGAAGTAGGTATTGAGCGGCTAACTTGAATAGATCGCTGTATATCCTTCAAATCCTTCTCAACTCTTACATACAACTCTTCTGTCTTTGCACCATATCTCTGTAAGAGGTCCTAGTATGCATCCTCCATTGTTCCATGGAATATACTGATGTCATCCTCCATGAGCGTGGCCTCTAGCTAGGGATTACTAGCATGGGTCTTCTTTCTTGCTGAAGGTTTCTGCAGAGAAACCTTCCTCTTCTTTGATGTTTCTGTCTCGATTGGGGGGTCCTTCAGCAGTGTAAACTCACCTTATCCTTGATTTTCTCCTTATTCCCATCCTCCTTCTTAATTTACTTCATCTCCTCCTCCTCCTGTGGGTGATTCAGATCTACTTTCTTATGATGCACTTTCATCCTCATTAGTTTCTATGTTTTGGAATTCCTCCTTTTTCTTCTTCATCTCCACGTTGGTATGTCTGACATGCTCAACCCAGGTGACCAAGGGGCTTCCTACGATGTCAGGGTCAAAGAGTTTTGCATCATCAACTGGTACAAGGAACGTTGTTGGCCAATCCTTCATGATCTGTTCCATATCTTCATCTGTTAGCTGATAGTAGGACTGCAATTTCTCCTTTCTCTCATCCCTTTGCACAGTGATATAAATGAAGTGTCGATCTACGTGATACTTAGATAATGATATGTACTTGTGCAATGTTCAGGGTGTCATGCATGGGAATGATTCAATAGCAACCTTAAGCTACTGATAGTAGGTGTGGAACACTACATTCGACTGCCACTGCTTTGACATGTCATTCGTGTACCATAGGGTTGAGAATCTCGTGGACAACGACTCCAATGGTTCAATCTCATGGAAGGTGCTCCTTCTAGCATTTTCCAAGTGACAAATGGGATCAACATAAGAAACCAACTGAAATGGAACTCGTATCCTTGATCCTACGCTTCACGATAGTCTTTCTCAATCTTGTTGATGATGTATCTTGCCCAAATCATTTGCATTCCTTCCACACATTTCCCTGCAAGGTCCACCATGAAATTGGTGACCTGCATGGGGTGGTTCTTTCTAACGATCTTGCTAGTTATGAGATGACAATCTAGGTGCACTCTGCCATCTTCGATGGAGGCTACCTTGTAGCCTCTCTTTCCCTTATCAACTTCACCATATGCTTCCTTAATGCACTATTCCAGGGAGATAAATGAGGTCTTCCTTGGGTAGAAATACTAAGGGTCGGGTCCCTGCATGCTCAGTCCTGTGATTAGGTGGATCAATGCCAAATCCATAGTAATGCACCTATCGAGCCACAAGTATCCTCCATGATAGCATGACAAGAGGAGTTTAACGAAAGCATTAACTTCCCGATGTTGGCCAAAGTGACAGATCTGCATGCCATTTAATATCATGGACTACGTGAGCTCCTTAATCCATGAATATGAGACTATGCAAGGCTTCTTCCCAATCATCTTCCTCAAATATCAGTGAGGCATGAGCATCGCGTAGTTATTTCTATCACCAAGGTTGAAATCGTTGTTCTTCAAGGATGGGATCT
>SNQJ01S0054388.1:41422-66593 GCA_010110895.2 Picea sitchensis | reverse complement strand
CTCAAATTCAACAATTGTTGTAATCAAGAGGATTCTACATGACAGGTTTTTTATGACACACATGGGTCCACTACACTTCTTCCTTGGACTTGAGATCAGTCATGATGCATCAGGCATCAAACTGTCTTAGGCCAAGTATGCATGAGATCTCCTTGAGAGATTTCACATGACAAACTGCAATTCTTCTCTAACTCCTTTCCTATCAGGAGTTAAGCTTGGGGATGTCGGGGACACTCTATTGGTTCACAACAAACTGTACAGACAACTAGTGGGGATCTTGTTGTATCTCACACACTCCAGACCATACCTCTCATATGAAGTTGGCGTGGTTTCCAAGTTCATGCAAGAGACGCATGAGCTACATTGGAAAGATGCAAAGTGTATCCTTCGATACATATAGGGCACCATCACCTTTTGGATTCATTATGCAACAAACTCTACATTATATCTCATCGAGTTTACCGATTCTGACTAGGCTGGTGATAACACTAACCGCAAGTCCACATCTGGTTACTCACTCAGTCTTGGTTTTAGGAATATATGTTGGTCGAGAAAGAAGAAAGCTTCCATTTCACTATCTTTAGTTGAGGTAGAGTAAAGAGGGGTAGTTAACATAACCATTCAGGCTATGTGGCTACAACATTTTCTCACTGAGTTGGGCATTCAGTTTCATCGACTGATCGTCATCTGGTGTGACAACCAGAGCACTCTAAAGTTCTATAGAGATCTAGTTTAGAGGAAACAAATGAATTACATTGAGATCCACATGCACTACATTTGGGACTTAGTACATGAGGGGATAATCAACTTATAGTTCTATCCTTCAGTAGAATAGACGACAAACATATTCACCAAGACCTTCACTGAGTAGAAATTTCATTCTCTACGAAGTCGTCTTGGAGTGAAGGACACAATTGCCTAGCAACTGTAGTTATTATTTTTACATACATTGTACCTTGAGGGGAGGTTTTTCCCATGAGGTTTTCCCTCTTTCCTCACTTTATTTTCAGTGTATCTTTTGTATTTGGGTACCTAACATGGCCTCGTTGTTGGGGCCCATTTTTTATATTCACCATAGTGATGTTCAAGGGGGGTGTTGGAGTTACTTCACACACACCTAGGATTTATTTTTCCTAAGTTTTTTCCTTGTTTATTAGTCATAATTATTCATTATCCAGTCTCTTATATTTTAGGGGAGAATATTCCATGTGGAGAATATTCTCTTTTAGTTGACACTTCAGTTTGACTATTTGAGTTGAGTTTAGATGTTGCATTGGTTTTATCACCATGCAACATTGGGATAATCACCATGCTAATTCGAACTTGCCTTGGGATCATCACCAAACTGACACATTACCCTTGATTCCTTGATTTAACTCCTCACTACTCTTTGTTCAGTCAGTTAACTGAAGACTAGTTGACTAGTTAACTCAACTAGGTGACAATTCACTCTCGTAACTGCTTGAGAGACTAGACTAGGTGGTAGTTCACTTCCGTAACTACTGGTGTGTGTCCAGATCACTCTAGACCACCACTATGGCGCATTTCTTCTTCTCCAGTGCACACTCATTGAGTTATACAGAGTATATCATGTGTAAATTATTCATTATTCATAACAATTGATGAGAATTCTTCCATTCTTTATCTCCTTCTTCTTTCTCAAATTCTCTCTGCAAATGTGTGTATCGTTGTTTAGCTATATCTATTCTATGCAGGTTCAACACATTTACATATCCTTCCCAATGAATGTACCACAGTAGGATTTCCCAAAATTTCCCAAGTTCTTTATGTCATAATATTCACTTGTGTCTCCTCACCCAGGACATAGTCTATGTCGAAGTCTACTATTCTTGTACTTATGTGCTATTTTTCTTTCAATATATATGATAAACACACATCTCTGTGATAATCCATTACTTCTTTTAACTATACTAACATAGTCTGATCTTTCTCTGATTCTTTCGCTTTATGATTCTCTAACATGATCTTATTTTCTTGACTCATGTTCGTTTGTTCAACTTTAGCAATCATCTTTGGAAATTCCTCAACTTCATGACCAAGAAATTTACAATAGAGACAAATAGGACCTGCATCAGGGAATTCCTTAGCAAGATGTCGTGTTCTTCTATAGTTATAACATAATGTCAATCCTCTCTTTCTCTTGTATGCTCCACAACTTCTTCTGTACTGCGCACTAGGATCACAATGCTGGACCTGCAAACAATTCTTTCTAGGTTCCTGGATCCACTTATTGGTCCAAAAATTCTTTCTATGCATAGGAATAACATATCTTTCTCTATTTCTATCAAATTTATTCTGTACCCTAGCTTTCAGACTAGGAAAAATTCTATCAAACATACCTAGATTCATGCTTTCGAAACAAAAATTTCCAGTTATATTACTTTATCTAAGAAAAAAGATTTACCTCTTTCAAGATCTTACCTCTTTTCTTCAGATCAGGTTTCTTTCTTAGCACAGAGCTTGATAAGTCAAGTAGAATACTGCGCACTACAACAATAGATCTATGCACAAAGCTTCTCTTTTCTTTTAGTTCCTAGGAATAACAATTTCAGTCTCGACAACATAACCATTTTTTGGCACAGGGGTAGGCCCAGGGTTCAACGCTTCAACAACGCACCAACAAAACCATCACTACCGGCCCTTTCGGCAACACCTGCGAAGCAGGCAAAGTCTCACCCGAGGTAGAGGTAGGGGGGTTACAGGACTCAAGTGTCTGTAACCAAGATGCGACACAACTCTGTGATTATAACTCTTCATAGAGTACTTAGGAACAACACATATTAATTCATTATCTTTATTCACATCGCATATCAAAACTTAAGTACAGATCGATGCAGTAATAATGAAAAAATATACATCGCACTTAACATCAGAAATTAGATCTAACACATTCAACATAGGAAAAGCACTAAGCATTCACATATCTATCTATCATTCATAATAATAAATGCACTAAGAAGATCTACAACATAAATATCATAACACAAAGAAAACCATCAACACATGATATGCGTGGCTCACCCCCATGTGGGGCTACGTCCACAAATGAATTCTTCATTTTTATTATGCTTCAATCTATTACATTCATCTGTTGTTGTGCACTAAGCCACAGAGCCAAGCTTTACACCAGACGAATGATCTGTGCACTGCACACTAGATCCACCTTCCTAAAATCAAGTCAAGGCACAAAGCCAACTCCTCTACTAAGCAAAGAGCCTTACATACATGGTCTTTTGCACAAAGAAACTAAAAAATACTTGCCTCTTGCACTTAGCTAGATAATTTCTTTTGCACTTAGCTACATACTACTTACTTTTCTTTTTTCCACCTTACAATATTTTCTTATTTATAATTTTACATTCCTTACAAAAAGGCCTAATCATGGGTAACCCCATGGGCCGAAATCCCATAACCCATTACATAAACCCTAAGGAACCCCTTGCTGGGTCCACAAAACAAGTGAGATCCCACGATCTCAGCTCTGCCTGGGTACTCCATCTTTGACCAACCTGTCAATGTCCAAAAATTGGTCAATCCTGACTAATGTTTTCGCAAAACTTGGTCAAGGGCCAACAAGAGGGTGATTTTAGGTGGCACAATCTTGGAAGATCATATTTTTTTTAGACATTGGTAGACATAACAAAAATGGATGCACCCTCATTAATGATGTAATTATGTATCACAACATTCTTGATAGTGACTAGAAGTTGGAAGGAAACTAGAGGGGTGAGACAAACCTCATCTTTGTCAATATAAAAGGTTAACATCCTATCATCTAAAGGATTAATCACGCCCAATGTAGAAAATAAATATTCCCTTTGTGTAAGACAAGTCCAAATAACTTATTAAGATGACATAATCATTAGGGACTGAGATAAATAATCAACTATGCTATAATTATGGGTAGCCCATGCATGGGGGATATGGGTAGTGTGACATAATGGAACCTTTGGAACCAAGGGATGAAGATAAACATTAGGTTTTTGAATCTAAAAATTCCCATTACTAATTGGGGGAGGGTGATTAGATTCTATGGTAATAAACTTGAGGGGAATACCATAGTATTGTGTTTAAGTTTAGAGGTTAACATCCATTGAGTTCATATATAATATTTGAAAGGTATAATCTATGAAATGGTTGGGTTTTGTTTTCTGATAAGAAGATACAACCTCTAGAGTGGATATAAATCATTTTGTTGGAAACAAGTTTAAAAAAAAAACAAAATAGGATGTCAAAGGAAGGTTGGGTTGAGTAATAGGATGATTTCAAGAAACTATTGATTTATTTGTTGACTACTTCAAACAAATAAAGTCAGGGATAAGAAACCACCGATGGGTATAATGTCCATAAACACCACAAGGAGTACATGGGTGATTATTCCTAAGCTAGGGGTTCTTCCATTTTTTTGGTTGGGCATTAGGATCTTGATTCTTATTTGTGGAAATTTTATTTTGTTTATCATTATTGGTTGAATGAAATTGGTTAGCTTGGTTCCCTTGAGTATAATTTTGGTCATTCTTTTTCCTTTCCCCCTATTCTCCTGCTTCTTATTATTATTCATATTTTGTTTTGGGGGGTTATTAATTTTTCACTAGGCATACATATAACCATATTGAGAGGGATAAGCTTGACCAACATTTACTTGGGGTTGGGGAATCACAAATAGAGCTATTGAGGGTGTTAGTGGAGGGCCATGAAAATGATAATATGGGTTCATGGAAACTTCACTATGAGAGGAACTGTTACAAGAATGACCATGCACATTTTGATTCATGAGAGGACTTGAATAATATGTGACATATCCTACTTGAGCCATGGAATGTGATGTGTCCTGGGGAGGATTGAGATAATTATAAGGCATTGGGGGACATTGTTTAGTAGTGGGGTTGTAGGGAACACTATACCGACCACATTATAATTAGGAGGATAAGGATATGGATGAGTTTGTGAGATATACCCAATGACACCATGGGTAGAACTGGATGCCCTCGGTGTAGACAAGGCACTTGAGAAAGAGCGAGTGACATAAGGAAGAATGGGGTACAAACACATTGATTGGGCATAGATTAGGTCATAAAGTTGGGATTTCTAGATTGAATCCTATTTATTTTTGTCCATGGTCATGGTGATATCTTTAGCTATGGGATGAAATAAAGAATTTAAAAACTAATCCATTAGGAATAAATCATTAATTTGGGATTAACATAAACCACACCACCTATTCCACTCATGGATATGATTAGTGATATGGGTAGAAATGTTATGATGAAATTTATTGAGGATATGATTTCTTATATCATCGTGAATTGGTAGTTGAGAGAAGGTCAATAAGACTTTGGAAATCAACTCAAATGTTCTATGGGTATTAATAGGATTATATATATACCATTTGGTGACAATGTCTATGATGGTGTGTTAGGAAATGCACATGATCGAAGTATCAACTAGTACTAATGCTAGAATAGGAATAAGGGATGTTGGTCAAGCTAGCGACCCCTCTCATTTTGGATCCCTAATTGAATATGGGGTTGCATTTGCATCAGTGGGTATGGACAAGCTAATAATAATTAAGTCATCCATGATATTGTTTGATGAGTAGAATAGGTGAAACAACATGATATTATTGGAGGGGTCCTCTCCAACATGTCTTTCAAACTTACGGATATTAGAGGGAAAATTGGTCCACATTATCAACCAAGTGTTGAATTACTGAGATGGGGGGTGAATCAGTAATGAACAATTATACACTTTTAACCATGGTTTATATTCCTTTAACTTATTCAACAATGTTCATGAGTTCATCATTAATATTTATTTCATAATATAACATTAACATACATCAGTGCAGAATAAGCAATAATAGACACATCCACACAATGCACAATAAATCAATATTTTACGTGGAAACCTTATGTAGGAGAAAACCACAAAATTCTTTTCTTATATGTCTTTAAGAATTACATTCAAGGAAGCACCAACTTCCAATTCTATGGCTCCAACCAAAATGAGGCTCTATCCCCCTGTGTTCTTCGACTCCAACCGAAAGGTGCCTAAAACCACCTAATTCTCTAGCTCCAACTAGAAGGAGGCTCCCACCCCCTAATTCTCAGGCTCCAACCTGAAGGAAGCTCCAACTCCTCGGTTCTCCAACTCCAACCACCTATCCTTTCCCCGTCCTACTACCTTGAAATATAAATTTCAAATATAGAAAATATGTCACTATCACTGAATCAACTGTTGTCACTATCAACTTGTACCAAAAAACTATAACAACTTGTACCAAACAACATGTACCAACAACTTTTATCAACAACATGTGCCAATAAACTGTCATAATAATCTCATCAACCAATCATGTACATCAATAACTAGAATAACATGTACTATCACAAGTGCATCAACCATGCACATCACAACATGTCATAACCATCACCAAGATCAATATGTAATTCTAATAATATGCCAAGATATTTATGCCACATCAACTATAAACTATGTGTCAACAATACTACTAGCAAGTGCCTCTGAAAATGCCTATAATTCATCAATATGTACCAACATCATCAACTATACACCTTATGTATGTGTCAACTCATCAACTACATGCCTCAACCATGTACCCAGAATGTACCTCAACCATATAAAAAATACATACACCAAGATATCCAAAAAAAGGGATCTAGCCATACATCACACTATCGATAAACCAAATACCATAAACCCTTACATCAAACCATGTGTCAAAACCTCATTGTTATGTAGCCTCAATAATGTACCATGTCATGACCAAATGTAACTATCAAAACATGAATGTAACTATATAACATACCCAGTGTATGTGATCACATACCTATATACCTTCATCAACTTCAACAACAAGAGAATAACATTTTCATCAAACTTTACCTCAGTCTCACATGACTAGTTTTTGGATTAGTCAATGAACCTAACTTGAAACAAGCATAACTTTGTACCTAAACTGAATAAAAGTATTAAAATGATATACAATATTCTTCAGTTTCTTCTATGCAATTCCTCCAGGTTTCACTACTTGGAACCTCCCAAAAAAAGAGTTATAGAAAAAATGGCAGTCCTTGTTGAATTCTGGATTATTCTAGAGAGAAAACTTGTATGGTATGCCACATGCTCAATATTTAATATTTAATTCTAAAACATGCACAAAACAAACTAAGGTGTGTACCCATTCCATTACAATCGGTCTCACATCATTTAGATTTTCTATGAAGAAGTTATGACCTTTTTACCTAGAACACCAATTTAAAATGTGTTTCTAGACTAGCCAACAACCCTATATTACACAACATGTATCTCCTCAAATAAAACGTCATAGACATTGAATTGCTACCACAGGTACCTAGATATATTGTCTCACTATTCTCAAATTTTCATGATCTGAATCATTCTATAAAAAGGGTTATTGTGGAAATGGTGAAATGACCTGTAAATAACATACCTTAGAACACATCATTAAAATACTTCATCCTCCCTTGGATTTTCGGCCTTCTTTAATTCACTTTCCCTATGAAATTATCCTCATATATCCTTTTTTACCTCAGTCACTTATAGATATTCAATATGCTCAATAGGTCCTAATGGGAGTCTCTTGATATCTTATTTATACTTCCCAAGTAACTTCCTGTAGGGACAACTTGTAATTGTTTTACCCCTTCTCCTCAATCTAGGGCTAACCCACTTTCTTGTTGAAACTAAATTTTCCTTAATTAATTAAATCATAAATACTTTGTTTCAACTTATTTATTGATAATTGATTAATTTCTTGTTCAACTACTTTGACTATTCAACCTTCTTGTCACAACTACTTTACCCATAATTGATTTCTTGTTGCAACCACCTTAACTAGAAAACTTTTTGTTACAACTACTTTGCTCATAATTAATTTCTTGTTATAACCACTTTATTATTTAATCAATTTCTACTTTCAATCACTTTGACTAGGAATATTCTTGATGTCTTTCTATGAGCTTCTAGAATAATTGACTTCTTGGTGACCTTCTTAGATGCTTCTAGAATACTCTAAATGGTTCTCCAACTTCTCAAGGTCATATCTCACTAACCATGAGGAACCACATAGTGTATCACATATCACCGGAAATGAAATGACATATACTATCCATCTAGAATAGTCTTGCCTACATATTCACTGATATTCATTCATTTATACCTCAAACAAACTTGGGTCCCTTACCCATACCTCTGGAGCTACTAGAATGTGTTATAGGACATACTCAAGGGTTGACATCAATCTAAAATATCAATCTCCAAGGGTTGAAATCAATGAAAACCAACTGTACATCAGTCTAAACCAATTTTATGACAATATCCACCTTTGGCATTGATGGAAACACCAACATTGATGGCAACACTTAGTCATGAAAACACTCATGCTTATACTCCTCATCGATGTTTCTATCTCTTGCCCTTTGACATCAATGGAAAATGGTATCTCTTCTTGGGGATGCTCCCCCTTATTGAACTCTCCTTCAGGCTACCCCCCCTATCTGCACTGTCATTTGGTCTTCTCTCCCTATCCAAAATCTCCTTGGGACTTCTCCCCCTTGTTAGTCACCATTAAATTTTTGTGTGAAATCAAGTTTTCAAGATCTAGCGAGATGCTAAACTAGTCTTGAAGCCCGATAAACTAGGGGAGGGGCTAAATATGGAAGGGATAGGATAAATTCGACATGAGTGCTAAGCCAATGGGGCCCAACGTGTCGCATATCATAAAATCTCAAGATCGATGGTCGAGGATGATTTCGGGGGGAGAAACTTTGCGGAGGTTAATTTTGGAAAGATAGCCAAAATTTAAACCATGGTTTTCATTCGGGGATACATGGTGCCACCAGGTGCATTTTGGGGTGAAAAGTGGGTTGCCCCAAACTACTTCCTCATGCCCCCGAAATTTGGAGAAGTATCAAAGGGCATTTTGTTATGTATTTTATTAATATTTCAAACATTGGACCGTTTGAAACTTGGTGAGACCACCCTCGTTCAACTGCAACATAACAAGATAACAATTGCATGCCACTTCCACTCATTTCCAGGTATTTTCATCACAACCATGGATCCTATCATAACCTCAGTAACAGAACAGGACCCTGTGGTGAATGAAGAAGCCCTAATTGACCAAGATTCATATGTTTTTGATACCGAAATCACCATTTCTCCCATCTCTGTGTCCATAAGAAATCTTCTCAATAAAGTAGGAAGGTGTATATTGTTCCTTGAAGCAGTCCAGGACACCATAGTCCCCTATGATGTCGAAATCGCTTTCCCTTTTCCTGAATTTACAGGTTGGTGTGCCGAACAATATTCCCATGAAGAAATAGTCGTCGTGAATAAGTGAGAGTCCAAGGTCATGTGTAGGGTAGAGAGTCTGTCAATTTGACATTCCCTCAATATACCATAATCTTTTTCCAAAAATTCTAAACCTTTCAATGAAGAAAATCTAATTAGGGTATACAAAGAATGTCCATCAGAGGTTCGAGATCTGCTTTTGCAGACAATTGTCAAACCATAACATTTTTTAGAGAGTCTATCTTTTCTAATGAATGTGAGTATAATGGTTATTGAATTTCAATGGGTTTATTCCATTTTGAGTCAAGTTTTAGGTCTAGACAATGAAAGACATGTGGTCGAAGTCATGCTCAGTTTCCTTTTGACCTTTTTTTATTCAGAGTCTGGTCTGTCAATTCACATAAGTTTTGATCAATTCATAGCTAATAATATCCACAAACAACTAGTGAATTTGATCTCTCTAAATCATTTCAGATACTACACCTATCTATTGAAGATTTTCCTGGAAACCAATAAGAGAGATATTCTTGAAGCAACATTTGTATCAACTGGATGTAAAAGGATTACATTGCTTATTTTCATAAACAAATTCATGTCCAGAGTTTACAGATTGATATTCAACAACAACCTACGTAGATTTTTGGATGACATGAGGAGCTATCTACAGCCAAATCCAAAGAATAGAGTGGGGGACTGGGTACTATTCATGCACTCAACAGTAATCTGGGTTTATGGTTGCCATGAATCCCCCTATATATTGCCTATTTTTTTGACCCCCAGAATATTTTCCCTTGAATTCATCAGGCAAAGAATTATATCTGAGACATAGCATTTCCTGAAGTTGCGAAAATATTCCAACCTCAAGTTCCCTTTTATAATTTGCCCCTTAATTGTCAAAACTAGATCATGCTTATCTCAGATTCAAGCAAATCTCAAAGAGTTTGGTTTTGCACAGCTACAAGGAAGAATATATGATCCACAACAAATCATATCCAAGAGAAGATTGATGAACAAACAAGCCCCTTATGGGCATGAACAGGTTGAGGGTTTTGATAAGATGGAAAAACTAGAAATATGTGTTGATATGGAGGCAATATTGCAAACAAATCAAACACAACAAGTGGAGGCAATCTTGCAAACAACTCAAACACATCAAGTGGAGGAAACCCTGCAACAAAGTCAAACACAACACGCTTCTTAGAAATTGATAGTCAAAGTTCCTACAATGAGTGTTTATAGCAAGAGAAGAAGTTCAAATGCCATGGGAACCAGTGATCAATAGACTGCTCCTAAGAAGATGAAGTTTTCACAGTCTCCACTTATAGTGGATTTAGAGGAGGAAGAGCCCAGAGAACAAGTAAATCTGAATATGGTGGAAAGTGGTACCAACAATGTAGAGGTTGAAAAAGAAATAAAAATCCAAAGTGAAGGTAGCTCAAGAACCTTTATCAGAAAGAAATACATCTTTGATAAAACATCTGAGGAATTTTATCAATCTAAAGAATATTTGGAAAAGAAGTATGCTGAGAAGGGAAACATAGCTTTGGGTGAGATGAGGGAATTAGTCCCTGAAGTGGAAACAACTTCTAAGCATAAATATTCTTTGTTCACAGTAAGGGATGTTGAAAATATGACCTTTAACATTACAATTTCATATGAATACAAAGTCTTTGAGATAAATATAAGGTATGGAAACATCATTGCTCCAGACAAGGTCAAATTCCATAAGAATACCATCGATATTTTGTATTCTGATTACCTGAGTTTAAGCTTGAAGAATTCAAAGCTATCATCTTATGCAATGAAATTGGAAGGGAAGTTGAGGCAAGAAAATTCATCTAGTAGAGCTTGGAAAACTCAAGTCAAGAAGCTGGAATCTGAAGGCCCCCGAGGGGTGAAATCCTCATTGAATGAAAAATACAAATCAATTCAAAGTTTGAAGAAGAAATTGAAAATGTCTGCCACAGAGCATTCACAAACAACAAAACTGGTTGCTCTAGAACAAGAAAATGAAAAACTTCGTCGAGAGGCATTGGATTACAAGGCTAAGGCAGTGCAACTTGTTACGAGGAAAATCTTTTTATGGATAAGGGTAAACCACAACAGATGGAAATGACTGCATAAATCAACTCTATTCTCAAGTATGCTATATAAAAAATAATTCCAGAAAGACAAGATAAAAGTCCTACCTCGTTCATACATTCGATGAAGTCTACCGTTGAGCACTTGACCCAAAGAAATACACCTGCAAATAGTCCTCAAAAACCAAGAAACACAAGCATATGGTGATAATATGTGATGTTAACACATTCAATAGCATAATCCATTAACATTCATAACAAATACGCCCATGGAATAATAATTCAAATATTTGCAAGATATCAATTGGACAAGAAAAGAGTATTTCTATTAAGATATAATCAACAAAAGTGAATAAGTTACAAACTTCTATGTCGTCATGGTTCAGAACCGAGAAATTGAGTTCCTTCCAGCTGGGCCTCCACCACTTCAATCCTCCACCAAAGGAAAGCTCATATAAGAGAGACAATGAAGGTCTCAATCAATAAGGGAAGATCTTGGGGGTTGAACAATGTGTTCAGACTTAAAGGATAAAGGGATGCATACTCAATGTGAAGTGAATATTTCATCCAGAGTATCTTTTCTCTCAGAGTTAAATTCTTTCTCCTCTTTTCCATAGCTCAGAATTGGCCCATTTATAGCCTTCAAGTGGAAATGAAGGGTCGAGTCAGAACATTTATAGTATAGGGAAGGCCAAGGATCATTGATCTCATGACATGRCATGGAAACCCGACACTATTTTACAATTTTGGACACATTTCCCAATGTACATGGGTTGTAGTGGTGCAAATTGCGTATACACATGTTGTATAGTAGGCAAGGTGCATGTATGTGGAAAAATTGTATTTTTATCTCTGGGATTTGCAAAAAGGGATTACAAGTCTACATAGGGAAATGGAAAAAAGGCCTTCTTCAAAAGATTGCATGGGGTGAGGCAAATCTTGCTATAACATATGACCCCTAATGTGTGAGGTCATAGGAGTATCTGTGATGGCCTAAATACATTATAAAAAACCTAGAAGTGGAGTAATGGGGACCCAACTGGAAGAACTAGTTGTTCATTACAATCTGTACTGACTTTGCATAGATGGCTTCCAATTTTTCTTACAGTGCAAATCCATGTGAAAATATACCAAATAACTGTCTATGGCCATGAATAGGAAAATACAAATGCGGTTACATGCCAAAGGCTGACATAGTCATGAGCAAGGCCCAGTCTCAAAATCAATCTGAAGATATCTGTTTGCAATGGAGTGCAATTTGATCTCCCATGATCACTGAATACACAGAGGTACTGGTCCAATGAAAGGGTAGCAACAAATCAGGAAAGCTACGACTACATATTGATGTCTTCAAGTCTTCTACACAATCTACCAAAGGTTCAAGTCTACATTGTGTGAATAAAGCAGTTGAGGTCAAACACAATGAGGCTTCATTTGATTACCGGTCATTGAGGTATATCGTTAAAAAATGTGAGATAACCTATCGATGATGAACGTAGGTATCAATGCATCAAGTACATTCTTACAAGTGTGAATAAAGGAGTTGGGGTCGAACACTTAAAGAATCCATCGATCAGGAGACATTGATGTATTACCAACTGTTGATAGTGAGAGAACCTGCCATTAATGACTACAAGCCTCTAGGTACTCATAGGAATCTAGGTATCATTTCTAGAATAGATGAGATGAAGTCGATGGAAGGAGACCCAATGAAAGGAGATAATTAAGGCATGTCTCATCATTCAACACAAGGTACAAAGCATGAGATTGATGATTTGGAGGAAATTAGACGAAGAACATGTTCACGAACCAACAATCCTGTGCATCTTTTCTGTGTGCCAAGTACAAGCGGTACACAAAACAAACCCTCTAAATATAATCCAATGAGGAAAACTGATGACAAAGGAAAGGAAACCACCAATAAGGCTAATGGAATCCAAGACACTGAACAAATCTGAATGTGTGAATAGATGTCTTGCCTTCGAACACAAGGGAAACCACCTAGTCAATGACCAATGATGAAATGTCGACTGTTGGGTTCAAGGTTACCTACCATGAGGAAAGTAGGACCAGGGTGCGTAATAGGAATACAAATTCATGTGATTTTGAGACAAACTGAGGGTATGGCTGACATGAAAAGTCAAGAGTTTCGAGGAATGGCCGACACAAGTTGATAAACATCCTTTGAACAAGAGCACGAGACATATGGAAGACTCTGGAAACATAGGCTCGATGATGAAACCATGAGATGCAGGAGGAATCAATCAAACTCTTCAAAGGGATTGGAAGAGTAACCAGTTAGGGGGGTAAACTCTTTGGAATGAGCTCAATTTCCTAAGGCCATGCTAAGACAAACATTATGATGACAAGTGGACTCAACAACTTTGTGCTCTATTCAATGTTGACATGACTGCTTCCAATATAAGATAATACTCCCTTCCCGCTCGCCTTTTTTTGTTTTTTCATAGTCAAATGAATGCTATGATATAGAGGAGGAAACGAGTGTTGCAAGTAAGAAAAACTTGTTCCAGCAGTGGAACATACCTATTCTCAATGCAAGGAGGTGCACGCGGGAGATGGACACTCGAGGGAATGTTCCCTCCTGGGTATATGGTGTCAAGTTGCAAAGGATATAAATGAGGCTCTACTTGGTTGAGGATGAAAAACTGTTGAGGAAAATGGTTTATAACGCAAAGTGAGAACCGACTATAGGCTCAATACTACAATAAAGGGCATGAGATGCAATCACAACTTAAAGCCAAAAAAAATCCTTTTTCATAATATTAGTATACTTGGTGTGAAAAAGGGATAAACTTGTACCGCATAGACATCCTTTTAAATCCAATTTATGAGTGTGAAAGAGAAAAGTTCACTCAACAACATTTTTGTTTTTTGAAAACAAGTCGGAAAAGAGCTTAACTAAGACTTGCGACCTTTCAAGTCCAATTTAATGAGTGTGAAAGGGAAAAATTCACTCGACAATATTTTCTCTCTTTAGACGAGTCAAAAAAGAGCTTAAATCAGACTTGCTTGGGAGTTTCAAGGTGACACGTCATGGGGGAGGCCAAGGATCTCGTGATGGACTTCTGTGAAATATCAATATCTTACAAATAGCCAACACAATCTTGGGAAAACACAAAGCTCTCGAATTCAAGGAGGATAAAGTGATAGAAAAGGTTATCGTCTCCATAATATATCATATGATGTCTCTTACTTGAAAGGACATAGACAGAGGCATTGGATACCCCACAAGACCATCTCAATCAAAGGGAACTTCTCCAGGACTTGGAGAGAGAGTACTTGGGGAGAGTAAAAACCTCTTTTGTTCATAAGATGCAGTATCAAAAATGATAACAACATGGTTGAAGGATGCATCACTTTCCAAATGGAGAGTTGGTTTGACCAGAGTTTTCACTGGTACTACCAATTCTTCAACTATGGGTTGAATATGATGCATGATAAAATGGAAATGAGACACATCACCCTCGATAATGGGGGTGTGTTCAGGAGAGGATTGCATCAGAATGACTTTCGTGTCAATCAAAGGAGAAACAAGGTGTGGGGAAACCACAGAGGCCTAAGAACCCGAAGGGCCCTTAGGTGAGAACCACGCTTTTGGTATCCCAACAGTAGCAGAGCATAAATGAGTAAGGTGATTTCCTTCGCAAGTCCTGTAAATGAATTTTGGATTACGTATGATACGTCTAAGCTTCTCAATCATATGAATTCCCTCAACGTAATTTAAAATGGATGGTGACATGCTCTCAATGTGATTGACAGAGGTGAGAGAGTCATCTCCCACATGATGTACAAAGGTTAGAGATGTGACATCGATATAACTTATGGAAACTAGAGTGACACCCCCAACATGAATAACAATGGCTGGTCACTGGTCTTCAACATGACTTATATAGGTTGTCGACCAATATCCAACATGACTAGCAGTGGTTGGTGATGGAGCTCTAGTATGACTGGTAGTGACTAGAATAGTGACGGTGGTGAGTTGTGGCATTTGAGACCAAGATCCTAGGAAATATTGGTTTTGAAACATTGCAGGTCAGGAAGGGTCCTGGTTTACATTCATTCCCTATCTGGAAAGGTAGTATCCTCCATCTAATTGATCCATAGGGGTTTGTACATGCATCATCACTGAAGCATATGTCTGTGAAGAGACATAAGTATGATAAATATTATTGAAGTGAGGATATATGTTTCCCCCATGTGAAGGGGTTCCATGCAGAGGGTAGACTGAACTATAAAATTGATTCCCCCTGTATGAAAGAACTAGGGATATGTGTGGACCCGCCATGGGAAAAGTGTTCGTAGGAACTGGCATGGCAGTTGAAGGATACAAAGATGGGGTGTAATAAGTAGAATAATCACCCATTTGAGTATTGGCTCCTAAAAAGACATGACTAGGACTGGATTTGTAAGAGGGGAGGTTCCAACCTCTGATAGTGAGATTTGGTTGAGGGATAAGACTCCTCTCAAATGAAGACACATATAGTGGAGCCATTTTCCCCCCAGATGTAAGTATAGGCATATCAAGAGGGAAATGATTAGAGACCCAAGGTATGGATTGAGTGTCATAATTTTTCATACCATTATGAAAAGAGGACGAATTCCTCCCCATGAAATGAGTGGAGAAATGTCATGGAGATGTTAAGGGAGAACTTCGAAATCCACTCTCCATGATAATGACAACTCAAAGTATGATATAAAATCTCTAGGGTCTACTAATAATCAAAGAGAGCACACCAAAAATAATCAAGCGACCAATATGCACACAAGCGGGGTAAAGTGGGCAGGGGCCTCCCTCTCTAAGTAGGTATGCCTCACCCAAGAGACTACGAGACTCCGTGCTAAATATTGGAGGTAACAAAAAAAGTTATAGGGGCCCTCGTGGGACTAACAACCCGATTCGATCGAATCCCCGGTAATCCTCCATAAAGAAGTGTGTTTCGACCCTTATCGACCAAGGTACAAAATAACCCACAAGTAACTTCATGGCATCTAAGTCAAGAAACTACAGGTATCTAAGTCAAGAAACTAAGAAACCACGGTATAACCGATGCACAAGAAAAAAATCGTAAGTCAGTTCCACTGTATGGGCAGGGTAGCAAAGCTCGAAACCTTGAAAGCACCACCTCTCATGGAGTTAAGGGCACTAGCAAGATCCACAAATATGAATAGATCCATAGAAATATCTCTGATGCTAAGAAGGTATCGGGGGGATAGCCCTTCAACTGAACTCACGTGACCTTGTGCTTAACTCCGATGTAAGAGGAGCCTCTTGATATTACTCATTATACTATGGATTTCTCCACTCCCTTAGTCAGACACATAAGTTGATTTAATAGCCTTGGGGAAGTTTACTCACAAAATCCTATTCCAAGGCACTAAATCCTAAACTAGTTTGTTTGTGCACCCTAGAAAATAAAATCGTTACTAATCAATTTTAAATTATAATGTTAATTTTAATGGCCCTGCTTACTCAAAAAGCATGGTCATGAAACTAGTGATGTTATGACTTGGCAAGTAAAATAAATGAATATGAATACAATGCAAAGTTCTAACTTCAATTTCCAATAGATGATATGCTTCCTAAAAATGCAATTCTCAATTCAGTTATGGAATGATAAATAAAAATGCAATCTTTCTTTACATGCACTAAGATAAATGACAAAGACTCAAGAGATCAAAATGCCAATCAATGTAAAATGCCTAATATTTTTGTATTTTCAATATAAGAAAAAATGAAAATGCAAGGACTAAACAACAACTTGATATAAATACTCTACTGTGTATAGACAGAGAAAACTCAGGTAGGATATCAAGGAGAAAAACACCTAGCCCAATGTACAAGGACAGTCAAAATGAAAAGATGATGAGAAAGGCACCACCCAAAAATTCAACCAAAGACAGGTTTCCTTTCATTCCATAGACACTTACCAATCACTATAGACCTAAGAAGACTCAAAAATCATCAAAACCCACTCAACAACAACCAAAACCAATGAACAAGAAACAAAGGTTGATGTTCGTGAATTTTCAAGGGAAAATAGTGTATGTACGCAACTTGCAAAAGGAAAATACACGTATGTATGCGACTGTCAAGAAAAAACCCATGTATATGTGTCAAAACACAACTAGGATAAGGAGAAGACTGAAAGACTCAGACTCAGAGTGAACATAGGCTGTCAAGCAATCATATGACAAGAAAATAAATATGAACGAGAGAAATCTAAGGAGAAAAACAATCCAAACCCCCCAAAAGAAGATTTAATCCCTAGTATGGTCGCCAATTTTGTTATGAGGAAAATCTCTCTATGGCTAGGAGTAAACCACAACAAATGAAAATGAATGTAGAAATAAAATCTATTCTCAAGTGAATATGTTACAGACTTCCATGTCGACACGGTTCAGAACCAAGAAATTGAGTTCCTTCTAGCTGGGCCTCCACCACTTCAATCCTCCACCAAAGGAAAGCTCATATAAGAGAGACAATGAAGTTATCAATCAATAAGGGAAGAGCTTGGGGGATAGAAAATGAGTCCAGACTTAAATGATAAAGGGATGAAGACTCAATGTGAAGTGCATAATTCCTCTAGAGTAACTTTGCTCCCAAAGTTGAATTCTTTCTCTTCTTTTCCATAGCTCAAAATTGGCCCATTTATAGCCTTCAAGTGGAACTGAAGGGCCGAGTCGAAAAGTTTCTAGTATAGGGAAGGCCAAGAATCATTGATCTCATGACGTGATATGGAAACCCGACACTATTTTTCAATTTTGGGCACATTTCCTGATGTACGCGGGCTGTAGTGGCGAAACCTGCTATACACATGTTGTATAGTAGGCAAGGTGTGTATATGTGGGAAAATTGTATTTTTATCTCTAGGATTTGCAAAAAGGGATTACAAGTCTGCATAGGTAAATGGAAAAAGGCCTTCTGTGCAATATTGCATGGGGTGAGTAAAATCTTGCTATAACACAACTGGAATGAGAAAAGGTCAAGTGGTCACAAGAGAAAACAAAATTGTTAAACATGGTTGTAGTTTTACCTCCTGCTGCAGAAGCTAGGCTAAACACTGAAGGACTTATCTAGGCTATGTCAAAAGTCATCCTGAAAGAAGGAGAAATCAAAGGGATAAAAGGAAGCATAGATAAATTGAAGCAGGAGATGCAGGCAAAGGATGAAAGAATGGCTCAATTTCAAAAGGAGAATGAAGTCCTGCAGGAAATGATAGATAAATTGAAGGTGATATTAAAAGGAAAAGGCCTATTGTAGGGGGCCAAGCATATCATCTAGGACTCTATATCTATTGAATCTTCCAAGTTCAGAGTATATTTGAATTTCATTAATGATAAATACAACATAGCCATCACAACCAGAAGAAGGTGCACTATTGTGAATGAGGCTTTAGCAAAGAAACCATTAGAATGGGCCCAAAACACCATAAATATACTCAACTCCATTCCTACTGTAGACCTTCAGACTATTGGAGTTAAAGACATAACTACATTGATTATATGGGCTAGGAGGGTTATTGTTAAACATAACCTGTTGAAATTAGTCCAAACCAAGGCAACACAGATGGATCAAAGTGTGCAATAGTTCAAGGATTCTTTTGAAGAATTGTTTATCAAAGGCCTTCCAAAATTTTCTGAAGGAAAAGGAAAATTATATGATCCGTAAGAATACAATTCTTTCTTGACTCAGTGCATAATGGATCACTCCAAGTTCAAAACCCTGGAGGAAAATATGAAAGGATCTACACTAGATGAACATCTGATTACAGACTTTGAGATTCTGAATCAGTTCAAAACAATCAAAATTGGACTACCATCCATGATGTATGATTCGTGCATTGACCTGGAGATCCTGATCAAAGAAATGGAAGATTATGATATCCCTTCTGATTTGCAATGGAAGGAAATAATATAGATGGGTAAGACAAAGTGTAGTTTTCCAGGGTCTAGTAGATGATGTCCATATGTCATTGAAGATGGCAGATCATGTGGAAGACCAGAGAAGAACAAGTGGCGATGAAAGAAACTGAAATTCCAGAAGAGCCAGAATCTGGATCATGAAACATTCTCTTGCTAATTATTGTAATCGATTTCAAACCAAAACTGTCCATTGTAATTATTGTAATCAATTTCGAAACTGAAACAATTCATTTTAATCATTGTAATCGGTTTCAAACCAAAACTGTCCATTGTAATTATTGTAATCAATTTTGAAACCGAAACAGTTCATTTTAATCATTGTAATCGGTTTCAAACCGAAGGAGCTCAACTTGTATAAATACTAGGATTTCCAAATGTACTAGGAGTTGGTAGAAGTGCAAGGGCACGATTTTAGCTATTAGGAACTTAAATGTAATTTTCTAAATCTGAATAGAATATACATTCAGAAGTCTTGAAGTTTCCTTGAAAATATTCTAATGGTGATGATATGAGTTTTGTATCCTCTCTTTTTATGTATTTCCTGTATGCTTACATTACATTTTCACTGTCTTTTGTTTAAATTGGATAATTAAAGGCCCAAAATTTATCTTGTGATGCTCTTGGCTTATGAAATTTAAATTGTGTTAATTTCTTCCTAACTAATGTTAGAATTCATTTATTTAATGATCTGATAAAATGATATGTTTTTACTTTCTTCTTAGACTGTAAATTTACAAATTATAACTTAGATTTATTGCCTTATTTAGCCTTTATCCTCTGGAGATTTATACCGACCAATCAATTATTCCATTTATTTTTAGAAGTTTGACTCCATAGCCCTAAGTGTCCCTCCTCGTCCTTGCCAACAAAATTATAAAAAACCCTCGAAAGCAACAAAACCTAGCCATTGAATTGTTAAAGAAAACTCATTTATTAAAGACCAAGTGACAGGAGAGAACCCTCTCTGAGATGAGCATGCTAGTACATAACTCTAAAGTTGGTTTGTAGGTTACCTCTGTCATTTGTTTTATCAACCCATTAAATTTATAGAGTGATAACACCCTTGTCTTCACGCCTTTGATTACTCTCTCTCTCTCTCCCTTTGACAAAGGATTAAATCCCCCTATCGATCTGACATTGTACTTACTCTAACCAATTCTGGTTAAAATAATATCTCCCCCTATGGGTGTGTATCCTTGTATATATGATACTAATCTTCCTCTCTCTCTCTCTCTCTCTCTCTCTCTCTCTCTCTCTCTCTTTGATGACTTCTCTACATGTTTATGTGTAGATCAATGTAGATCAATTGAGTTGGGATTTCTTACATAAATATGCATGATCTTTGTACCATAGTGAATCATTTTTCCATATAAATGTGTCTGATGCACTAGAATCCTGCTGCAAACTTTGAATGAGAGTCCACACATTTTCTTCATTATTCCATTCATCCCTCGCTTCTATTATCCAATTGGGTTGGATGATCGAGATAGAACAGAGAAATGCCTCAAAATATTCATCCTTTATTGAGAGTTCATCTACCACAACATTTTTCTTCCATTTTTTGTAGATGATTTTAAAATCATAACCCGACATCTTGGTCACCCATTTTGTTGTTCTTCTGAAGATAGTCTTTGTTCCAAGAAGTATTTAAGACTATCATGATCTGGTTTGACCTTGAAGTGCCTACCTATTAGGTAAGGGCACCATTGCTTCAATGCATGTAGTATTGCCATCATTTACTTATGATAAATGGGTTTGTGTAAGTCCTTTCCCTTGAGTGGATGAATTCCAAAAGAAATGGCCCTTCCTTCTTGCATTAGAAAAACACCAATACCATTTCCCAAGGCATCACATTCTAGAATAAAGGTTTTTTTGAAGTGTGGTGTGGTCAAGACAGGAGCTTTGCACATCTCCTCTTTAATTTGTTCAAAATATTGAGTTTCCTATGGAGTCCATGAAAATGCATCCCTCTTAGTTAATGTTGTTAAAGGTGCTTCTATTCTTCCATAGTTCTGAACAAACTTGCGGTATTAACTTGTCGAACCCAAAAATTCTCTAAGATTATTCAATGTTTTGGGAATCGACCAATCCATCATGGCATTAATATTTTTAGGGTCTACATTGACACCTTCATGAGATATAATATAACCCAAATAATCTACCTCCTTCACCCCAAAGAAACATTTGTATGTTTTGGAATATAATTGTTGCTCTATTATTTGTAGCACCCTGTCAACATTTTGAACATGATCCTCCCAATACTTTCTATAGATTAGTATATCATCAAAAAATACTAACACAAATTTTAAAAGGAAGGGATTGAAAATCAAATTCAACAACCCTTGGAATGTGAAGGTGCATTTGTAAGGAAAAAAGACATGACCAAAAATTCATAATGTCCTTCATCAGTTCATAATGTTGTTTTTTGGATATATGCTTCCTTCATTCTAATCTGATGACCTTAATGGATATCCAACTTTGTGAAGTAGATTTTTCCATGTAGTTCATCTAAAATATTATCAATGATGGTAATGGGGAACTTATATTTAATAGTGATCTTGTTGAGCTCTCTATAATTTGGACACATATTCCATGATCCCTTTTTCTTGAGTACCATTACCACCGGTGCAGAGTAAGAACTTTGGCTATGTCTAATAATGATAGCCTATAACATTTCTTCAACCATATGCTCAGTTTCACTCTTCTAGGAATAAGGGTATTTGCAAGGCTTGATGTTAGGAGGAATACTCCTAGAAATTAGGTGAATATCATGATCATGATTGTGAGTGGGTGGAAAAACTATGGGAACATATTGAAATACTTTGGAATTCTTATCAATGATCCCCTGGAGATCTAGGGGAATATATGGCTTAGATGTTTGAACATCTAGTGAGCATAGTTGTACAATTACACCCTGATGCCCCTTTTTCAATAATGTTTTCATGCCATTAGAGATTATAACCTTACTAGGTTTCCCTGTGATACCCCTAACTCAATTTCCTTTCCTTCCAATGAAAATTTCATGAAAAGTTCTTGAAAATTAAAATCCATTGTTCCCAATAATTGTAACCATTGGAATCCTAGTACGGTATCAACACCACCCATGGGTATAGCAATAATTGGACTATTCATTACATATTCCCCCATACAAGATTGATCTCATGACATTTTCCTGAGAAATTGATAGTTCCTCCATCTGCAGTCATTACATGAAACTTTGACGCTGGATATATAAAGCAACTGCAAGCTTTGGATAATTTATAGTGAATGAAATTATGAGTATTACCAGAATCGATTAGGACTATTACCTTTTTATTTTTGACATATCCTTCAATCTTGAGGGTTTGAGGAGTGCTAATTCCATCCAATGCATGACATGATATGGTGGGAGTCAACTCTTCACAAGAAATATCTTCTATGTTTTCATCTTGAGATGGTTCTTGTTCTTGTTCTTTCTTATTCCTCTTCACAATCTATGTAGAATAATTTATTTTCACCACACTTATGTACCTTACTATACTTGTTGTCACAATTAAAGAACAAACCTTTTGATTTTCTTTCCTCCAATTGTTTAGGTGTCAACCTTGTAGGTTGAGGTGTTTTAGAATAAGGAACATTATTCTCTCGATAGATGTTAGGAGTGGTCCTTCTAGTATCCATAGCCATAGCCATAATTTTACTTTCAACATTTCTCGCCACCCTGAATGCATTCTCCAATGATTTGGGTTCCCAAAGGTGAACCTCATGTTGAATGTTATCTTTTAAAGTTCTTATGAATACATCAATCAAGTGCTCATCTGGAATATCTGTTACCTTTATATTCAATCTTTGGAAGTTCTCAATGTGTTCCACAAATGAACCCTTTTGCTTGAGATTTATCAATTGGATGAAGAAGGTATTTCTTCTTGTATCCTCATAGTGTGATATCATTTATTCCATGAAAATTGTCCAAGTGACAAGTGATTTGCGAGAACAAAGTCATTGATACCACACAAATTTATTGGGATCTAAATGTAACGATGCAATTCATACCTTTTGTGTGTGTGTGGCACATCATGTAGATCGATGAACTACTCCATATAGAGTATCCATGTGATTGGATCCTTGCCATCAAATTTCCTCATATCGATCTTAGGAAAGTAGTTGGTATTAAACCCTAAGTTGGAGTTTCTCTAGTCTTGATTCATCTTCCTTGTGTCCTCATCATGAATTTCATGGGATGCATTTTCACTTTCAGGCGACCTCTCTATTAACAATTTTTTCAATCCTTCCATGATATCTCTTTTTAAACCATCCATACTAGTATCCATTAATTCTTCCAACTTAGCTTCAGTTGAATCCATCATCCCTTGTAGTTCATATTTTGTTATTGACATATTTTTTAAATCATTTATGTCCCTACACATTTCTTCACCTTCATCAATAATCCAAGCATGACTATCTAAAGGATTATTTTGTGTAGAAGTTCCCTTTTTTGGTGGCATGTTGGCCAAGTATCACTTTTAAACCTTGATTTCGAGGTGGTTTTGCTAGATGCTATTTCTTCTAATGTATCTCCAAAATTTCGGCCCTTCTGGGTCTGAAAATTTCATTCTGTTGTTCTATGATACGTCTTCTCTACAATGCCATAGATCTGATAAAAATTGGATGTTCCAAGTGGAAGTTATGGTAACTTCCCCACACCTTGCTTATTTTTGGCCCTTCCAAGAGAGTGTACATGTAAATCGTTCCAAGAGAACAATATATTATATTTGATTCTGAAACTTGCACCGAAAATACTACAAACTTTCCACTATCCAATGCAATTGGTCTCCCTTAATTTGGATACCCACTAAAGAATATATCATTGTTTTATCTAGAACACTTATTTGAGACTAGTTAATATGACTAGTCAACTACCCTATATTACACCGAGTGTATCTACAAAATTAGGATGATCGAGAAGAGGAGATATTTATCACAGATAACTTGATAATGTATGTGAATAGTTTCCAGGTTTAAGCATCTAAAACATCACAAAAAAACATTTTATAGCAAAAATTTCGCGATGGCTAAATTCAGGATGATTCTAGAACCCTATATTACAAGGGATATATCTTTGAAAGTATAAGGCCTCAGGAGCTGAAATTGGAACCCCACATACCTTGATTTGTTTGTTAAATACCATCGAAAGGTTTCCTTCTGAAACTTTGTAGAAACAAAGTTATAGTGAAAATTCCAACGTGTCTCAGATGCAGTAGAGAAACACCAAGACCTTGAGCTCTGATACCAAATGTTAAGAACCAAATATAAAAATAGCATAAAAAACCACAGAATAAGTACTCAACACCTTGAAAAAGAATAATTTAAGATAATAATCCTCTTCGAGGGGTCAACCTCCTTATACACCACATAAATTAACAAATACAAGATGATTCCAAATGAAAAGGTTTCCTTGGTATATAAAGGATACTAGGAGTTACAATTACATCTAATGGACCCAAGAAGACATATATAAAATAAAAATATTAATGTAATATTCCCCAATTAAGGGGTAATGTGCCAATATTTAGGGCTTAACATACTTTTTATTGTGTAACTGCCAACTGACACCTGTGTGTGAGAACACTTCTTTATCAATCAATCAATATGTCATTCTGTACTTATACTGTCGAACCACTCTGAATTTGTTTCTATCAAACATCTGCAACATCATACTTCAAACTGCTCATTAGATACTCTCTGATATGTAGAGATGTTTTCTAGACTCCCCCTATTCAACATTCGTAATACTAGGAGTTTCCAAG
>SNQJ01S0054388.1:0-31681 GCA_010110895.2 Picea sitchensis | reverse complement strand
CAATCCCATAAATCAGAAAAAGAAATGAGGGAAATCAAGGGAATCAAGGAAATCAAGGGAATCATCTAAATCAGGGAAATCAGGGGGACCAACAAATAAGGGATCCTTTTCAAAATAATTATGTGAATGAGAATTATGATGGATATTTTGAAGACAACTTGAACTGATGTGATGCTAATGAAACATAAGTGTTTTTTACTAAAGAAGAACATGACCAGTTCATGGATGAAAATGAGATCTTCATGCAAGATGAGGAGGAAAGGTTGTCATAAGAAAGGGAATATTACCAAGCAGGATTGGATAATGCCATCATGCAATTCTAGAGACAATATAATCTACGAAATTAGAAAGTGCCTGCAAACCCCCCAAAGGGAAATCCTCCAAAGGGAAACCCCACCAAAGAAGCTCAGAATAACATACCTTCTTCAAGTCATCCCCAAAAGGACTCGACTACAAAATATGTCATGGACAAAGGAAATAAGAAAGAAGACCCCCAAAATAAAATACTAGAAGCAAGGAAAGAGATAATCAACAAGGAGGTATAAAAGACCTCCTCTTCCTTTAATTTTGAAAGTTAAATGGATAATATTAAAATATATGTACCCTTCAACGAGTTGATAAAGAACACTGAATACAAAAATCAGATCATCAATATGCTCAAGATGGAACAAACTTCTGATACTCTGAACATACAAGATGATCATCCTTCCATATTGTTTGGCCCTCATGTGGAGGAAAGTGGTGATGTCGATGAACTTCCACCTTTCTATGTCAATTTGAAGATTCATGAAATGAATCTGCACAATGCTATGTTGGATTCTGGAACATCCCACAACCCGATGCCCAAGGTGGTCATGGACCAATTGGGCTTGGACATCACAAGGCCTTACAAATATTTGTTCTCCTTTGATTCAAGAAAGGTGAAATGCCTAGGCCTAATCAAATATCTGGTGGTTTCTTTGTCTCCAATTCTAGCAAAGAACATGGTGATGAATGTAGTGGTGGATAATATTACTCCCAAATTTGGCATGCTTCTATCTAGGTCATGGCCTGCAAAATTGAAGGGAACTCTCCATATGGACATGTCATACGCCACCATCCCTGTCTTTGGTCAAGATAGGAGGTTGTATAGAGAGGTTTTGCTCAAATACATGGTCAACAACAAGTCGTAGCCAAATAATCATCCCATCTACTTTGTGGAAACTGAGTTGGGGTCTTCTATATTCTTTAATGATCTGTGTTTTGAAGAGAAAGAGATAGAGATTGATATGGTTGACAAAGATAGATTTGACCAGCAGATTGAGAAGTTTTAAGAGCAGTAGGACAATGCAGAAGATCATATGTGGAATATGAGTTTCGATGGATATTCCATCAGAAAGGGAGCATGGGTTTGCGTATAGATCAATTACCCCAAAGGAAATTCAAAACTGTGTTCCTACAAACTTGCTTTTGATTGCATGAATACCATGGTCGAGTATGAAGCATTAGTGTTGGGATTGAAGGTTTTGAAGGAATTGGGTTCCAAAATAATAGTTGTACATGGATATTATGAGTTGATTATCAATAAGGTCAAGGGTATATACCAAGAAAAACATCCCAGACTGAGGGAATATAAAAACATAGTGCTAGATCTTCTTGAGCAATTTCCAGGGTATAATATTTCAGTGATTCCAAGAGGGCAGAATTAGATTGCTAACATGTTGGCTACTTCATCTTTAGTTTTCAAAATTCCAATATTTCCTAACAAAAAATATGAGATTGAGGTCAAGCACAAGCCAGGAGTATTAGATAATATTAAGTATTGGCAGGTTTTTGAAGACGATAAACAAATAGAAAGATTCCTCAAGATGGAGAATGAATTTGAGAATCTGAACATTGATGAAGAATACTGTGATGAAGAGGTATATGCAACTTCTTTCACAAAGGATTGTTACTTCGACAATCAGATTGTAGGCAGATATATAGTTTAGCTCAAGAGAAACATCATTCCCAAGGGTCTGTTCCCATTGGAGAAACTCTTTGGTAATATTGATGTGGTCAGAAGTCTAAAAATTACAGTAAATGAAGGGGATGTGGAAGATTGCAATATTGGGACTCAGGAGGATCCCAATATCATTAAGTTGTTCATAACACTTAGCCCTGAAGTCAAGGAGAGATATATCAAATTAATGAAAGATTTCCCTGATGTTTTTGCTTGAAGATATGAAGATCTGAAAGTTTATGTCACCATATAATTCAGCATGTGATCCCAATCAAAGAAGATTACAAACCTTTCAAACAAAAATTAATAAGGATAAACCCTTTGTTGCTGCTCTTGATTGAGAAAGAGGTAAAGAAGATATTGAAGCCAAGATCATAGTATCCCTGAAGTTTTCTAAATGGGTGGAAAATTTGGTGCCAGTCAGAAAAAAGAGTGGAGAAAACAAGTTGTGTGTGGATTTTAGAAATTTGAACAGGGTGTCTCTAAAGGATAACTACCCACTACCTAAGATGTATCGCATTTTACAGAAATGGTAGGTTCTCAGAAAATGTCAATGTTGGATGGTTTCTCTGGATACAATCAGATTATGGTGCACCCTGATGATCAAGAAAAGACAAAGACATCATTCAAAACAACATGGGGTACATTCATGTATGCCAAGATTCCTTTTGGGCTCATGAATGTAAGGGAAATATCTCAAAGAGCTATGGACATAGATTCTTTTGATGAAAAAGACAAATTCATTGTTATCTACCTAGATGATATCACTATGTATTCTGTTTCGGATGAAGAACACCTCAAGCATCTAAGAAGGGCATTTCAGAGGTGTAGAAATGTTAGTATCTCGTTGAACCCCAAGAAATAAAATTTCTCCATGGAAGAAGGAAAGTTGTTGGGCCACATTATTTCAAAGGAAGGGATAAATATAGATCCCAACATAGTTGAGGGAATCTTAAAAATTGGCATACCCATAAGTAAAAAATAGGTGCAATCTTTCCTGGGAAATGTGAATTTTCTGAGAAGGTTTATCCCTAAACTAGATGAAATCATAAATTATATTACTAGCATGCTCAATAAAGGAAATTAAATAAAGTGGACACCTGAAGCCAGGAAATCCTTTGAGGATATTAAGGTGATATTGACCAAGGCTCCAGTACTGTCCAGTCCTAATTTTGAAAAGGACTTCATATTTTTCTGTTTTTCTTCAGAACACACAATTGCTGGTGTTTTTCTATAGAAGGATAAGCATAATTTGAGAATCCCATAGCATGTTACATTAGGAAATTTAGGGATTCCCCCTTGAAGTATGATATCATGGAGAAGAAGGCATATGCACTAGTCAAGGCATTGAAAGAGTTCATAGTTCACATCTTTCATTTCCATACTACTTCTTATGTTCCCAATAGTTCAATGAAAGACATCTTAACCCAGCCTAATCCTGAAGGAAAAAGGGGTAAATGGATAGATGTGTTGTTAGAATATGACCTTGAGATCAAACCTACAAAGTTTATCAAGGGACAGGGGCTTGCAAAGTTGATGGCATAGGCCAATTGTGAACTCTTAGGAATAAATTTCATGGCTTACTTGTCAACATGTGTAGAGGAAGAGAGAGCTCCTTAGATATCCAAAAAATTCCTTGAATCCCCATGGTATGCAGATATCATTCATGTGTTGAGAAATTTGCAGGCTCCTCTTCAAATGAGTAAAATGAAGGCTAGATTCTTAAATTTGAAAGCAACAAAGTTTTGCATAGAAAATCAATATTTATATTGGAAGGATCTAAGGGGAATTTTGTTGAGATTTTTACTGGAAGAAGAAGCAGAGAAGACCATCAGAGAGTTCCATAAGGGTGACTGTGGAGGCCACCATTATTGGAAAAACACTGCGCACAATATTTTGAGGGGTGGGTTCTATTGGCCTAGAATTTTTTCCAATGTCTATAAAGAGGTTTCAAGATGTCATGAATGTAAAAAATTTGATGGGAAAAGAAAATTATAGCCTCTGCCTTTGAAACCCATCTCTATTGAAGCACCTTTCAGATAGTGAGGCCTTGATTTTATAGGAGAAATACATCCACAATCCTCAGCTCAACACAAGTGGATTCTAATAGCAACATATTACTTCACTAAGTGGATTGAGGTAGCTCCCACCAGGTAGGCAACAAATGTTGTTATCATCCAGTTTTTGGAAGACAATATTTTGTCCAGGTTCGGATGTCCAATCAAAATCATCACAGACAATGCAACAACATTTAAGTCCAAAAATATGGAGAAATTTTTCAATGACTACAACATAACTCTTGGCCACTCCACCTCTTATTACCCTCAAGGCAATGGGTTGGTTAAGTTATCAAACACCATCTTGACCAAAATTATAAAAAGATTGCTACAAGATAACAAAAAGGTTTGGCATAAAAAGCTCATCCATGCACTATGGGTTGACATAATCACTCCAAAAAGATCGATTGTCACTTCACCTTTTCATATCGCTTATGGTGCAGAGAAAATATTTCCTACCACATGGGGGTTGCCAGTGATGAGTTTGTTACATGAACAGAATGTTGAGACAGATGCCACTCGAAGAAGAAAATATGAACTAATCAATGTACAACAAATAGGAGAAAAGGCCTTCAATAATGCTTAGATGAACCAAGACAAGATCAAAAAATATTTTGACAGACATACCAAAGAATATAATTTAAAAGTAGGAGACTTGGTATTGAGATGGGATGCCAAAAATAAAGATAAGTGAAGGCATGGGAAATTTGACCATCTATGGTTGAGACCGTTCAAAATTGCACCATATCATGGAAGAAATGCCTATCTAATACAGGAAATTAATGGAGACATCATTGGAGAAGGGCCTGTGAATGGCAGGTTCCTCAAACATTATATCGTTTAAAACAATCATCACCTCTTCCATTCATTGTACATAATAATTTTCATTTTTTTTTGCATGAAGAAATTGAAATAAAAGAAGCACATCTGAAGCTTGAGGTGAAGGCCCTGAGTCATGCTGGGTAGATTTTGAATTGTAGAATAAAGGTTGGTAGATTTAGATTGCAGGAATAAATTATATCCCAATGGGTAGGCACTCAGTCTACTGTTCTTTGCTACCTCGCAGGGAGGATATCATTCCCAGTTGGAGCCCATGTTATCACTATAACAATTTTTATATGGAATCCAAGTTTTGGGTCTTAGCGAGAGGCTAAACTAGTGTAGAGGCACGATAAAAAGCGGAGGATGAGAACGCATATGCCATATCTAGTGGAAGGAAGCTAAGTCTAGTGGAAGTGCAGAGTTGATAGGACCCAGAGGGCCAAAGATCGCAAGCATTGCAGATCAATGATCATGGATCATTTCAGGTGGAGAACAATGTGGAGGTTAATTCTTGAAAGCATGCTAAAAATAATACCATGGTTTCAAACCAGGACCACGTGGCGCCACTTGATGCATTTTGGGGTGATAAGAAGTCTATCCCAAACCACTTATCGTCCCAATCAGATGTATATAGTGGGCCCTTTTCGTATTTTATGTTTTTCAAATCATTGGAATGTTGGAAGTTGGCACGACCGCTCCATTTTGGTGAATCTCAATAGTGCACCAAATATTACATTTTCGCTCTCATTAGAATTTTCATACCATCGACCTATATCATTTTTCTGTAAAGAAAGATCCCTATGACAAAGAATCCCTAATCGATAGAGACTCTGGTGTGTTTGACACCGAAATAACTTTCTCACCCATCTCTGTGTCCAAATTCAATTTGTTAGATCATGTAGGAAGAAAAATACCCTTTCTTGAAGCACTCTAGGCCTCCATAGTCCCTTACACCACCGAAATATCTTTCCCCTTCCCGAAATTCATAGGTTGTTAACGGAGACAATACCTCAGAGGAAAAAAGTCATCTTAAAACAAGTGGGGTCCGGATGTCTTTTGTAGAGTAGATAGCTCATCAATTCAATACACCCTCTGCATACCAAAGTCCGCCTCTGTAGTGTATAAACCCTTCAAGGAAGAAAATATAATTATATTCTGGGGAATGTCCCGCTGAGGTCAAAAACCTATTTTTGCATACAATTGTCAAACTAGTATTATTTTGAGAGTCTGTCCCTGTCAATGAATGTAAATGTCATGGTTATTAAAATATAGTGGGCATGTTCCATACTCAATCATATTTTAGGTTTAATGGAAAATATGTAGTTGAGGTCATGTTGGGTTTTATGTTAACCTTTTTTCAATCAGAGTCGATCCAGGCCGGTCAGTGTCCTTTGAAGGATTCATGGTTGATAATGTACCTAAACAATTAGTGAATTTCCAGTCACTAAGGCACTTCAAGTGTGCACTTGCCTTTAAAGATATTCACGGAGACAAAATACAAGAAGATTTACACAGGCGACATTCATCTCAGCCCGAGATGTAGAAGAATCACAATGCTCATTTTCATAAATAAGATCATGTCGAGTTTACAGCCCGATCTTCAACTCCAGTCTTCCAAGAGTCCTGGAGGACATGAAAAATTATTTTCATCCAAATCCAAAAAACAGAGTGGGATATTGTGTGATGTTCATGCATTCTGATGAATTTGGGTATGGTTTCAAAGGGCCCCCTATCTCACCTGTTTTCTGACACCCATAGTCTTTTCACTAGAGTTCATCAGTGGAGAATTGTCTCAGAGACAAAACATTTCCTGAAACTATACAAGGCATCCAACCTCAAATTCCCTTTCATCATAGGACCTTTATTGTAAAAACTAGTCTTCTTGTATCTCAGATCCAGGAAAAACTCAAAGAGTTTGGATTTGCACAACTTCTGAGGAGAATATGTGATTACACCATGTCATATTTAAAATAAGATTGATGAACAAACATGCCTTCTACATGGTATGTTGAAGGTTTTGAAAAATTGAAAAATTTAGAAACTTGTGTTCATATGGAGACCATCCTGCAACCTTCTCAAACACAACAAGTAGGGCCAACCCAACAACAGACTCCTCATAAAATTATACTCCAAGTTCCAAAAGTAAGTGTCTACACCAAAAGTATTCAGGGCCCTGGGCATCAATGAGTCAACAGGCCCCTAAGAAAATGAAAGCCACACAATCCCCACAGATAGTAGATCTGTGGGAGGGATCCTAAAGAGAGAACTAAGTATGGATATGGTGGAGAGTGGCACTTGCAAGGAAGAATTTGGTAAAATAAGTATGCCCCAAAGTGAAAGCATTTCGAGAGATTTCAGCAGCAAAAAATACATTTTTGACAAAGCACCTGGAGGAGTCTATCAATCTAAATAAGATTTGGCCATGCAGTATGCTAAGAAAGGAAACTTGGCCCTGCGTGAAATAGAGTTGATCCCACAGGGTGAAATATTTTCTCAACACAAATTCTCTATTCATAGTGAGTGTAGAAAGTAAAACTCAACATAGTAGTTAGCAGGATAGGGATAGTGTCTGGTTTTTCACGTGGTAAAGCCCTATGGGGAAACATCCATGGCCCCAACCAACATGACCACTTGGGCAGGTTTATTAATGCAAAATAAAAATATAATAGAGAGAGATTTTTTCAGAGAGTTTCTCACAATCGATCATTGGCCAATGACCCTCCATGCTCTATTTAAAGAGAAATCATGTGGGCCAATCGATTGTTAAGACATGGATCAATGGCCGTTAAGATCGAGGAGAGTATGAACTATCGGATCACTCTATGTTTGAACATATCATGATGCATCAGATTTCTAACATACAAGTGCATACTAATACTAAAAGAAACACACTAGAAAACACACTTTTACTGACACAATGAATAGGTAGATGTTAACTAACTCCTAAATGTCTAAAATTTAAATATCCTAACACCCCACTTAAGAACAACTTGGGATAGTATTGAAGTATTTACAATGGTGAAACAATAGGAGGATGGAGGCATTAGAGCTTATCCCCCATAATGACAACTTCACGAACTCCTAACATAGATTGAAGTTTGAAAACTTCGATTCAGCAAGAGACTTTGTGAAAATGTCTGCAACTTGATCTTTTAGTGGCTTGAGAACTTCATTAACTTGATCCTTGAATGAGCTTTTGATGAAGAGTGCATAACTCGATGTGTTTGCTACACTGATGTTAAACTGGGTATTTGTGTGAGCTTAGTGGCACTCGTTATCACCAAAAGTAGTCGGAATCTTGGTCTTTGGAATCCAAACTCTGAAAAGGATCTGTCGAAGCCATAAGGAGAAACTACAATTCCATTTACGCTGCTTTCGGTACTTTGATTCTGAAGAAAGTGAAATAGCATATTTTTTATTACATGCCCAAGTGACAAGTCATGAACCAAGGCTGAAAAAAATAGCCCTGATGAACTTCCGATCCCACATGGGGTCACCGACCCAATGCAATCAATGGAAACAAACTAATAAAGGAGCCCCCCATGAACTGTAATGTATCCCAATCTGGTGTATACCACAGACATAATGAAGTATCATTTAAGCTCATTTACAATGGATTACATGGGCATTTGCATATACTGACAACAAGATTCCAACCACAAAGGCTCACCATGACAGGTCAAAATTATAAGGGTTACCAACCTGGCCCGGTGGTCTGAGGTGGCGCTCAACTTAGGGAGAAGTGGGAGTGGCAGTAAGATTAGCTCTCCCATATTGGAGGAGAGGGGTTGGTTTACAATGGAGTCCATGTGGCGACAAGAAGGTCAAAAACATACTTAGACTGAAATAAAAATTCCTTCATTGGTTTGCAAAACTTGGGCCAAGAAAATAGTGCAAAATCCTAAGTCCGTCATTTCAAATTTAGATGCTTAAGAATGGTTTTCACATGGTTTTAAAATTTTTGAGTCACTACGATGATGGGGAGTATAAGTTCATCAACATAAGGACAAGTATTATGAAGGATGGCTTCCTACTTTCTTGGTATATGCTTGAACATTAGGATCAAAATGACATCTACAAATCCAGAGTGACAATCAAGGAGAAAGTTGTCCATTTGGCATACCAGTCAGGGGAAGCTTGATTTAGACCATAAAAATATTTCTTGAGGAAAAAAAAGGCTAGAGTCATTTCGGACATAGCTAGGAGGTTGTTCCATGTATATCTTCTTCTGTCTATCCATGCAAGAAGGTGGATTTAACATCCACCATCTGATGGACCTCCATTTATGTGATGCAACAAGGGAAAGAATGAGGAGGATGGAATTCATTTTTTTCTATAGGGGAAAAAGTTTCATTACAGTCAATTCCTTCTAACTTGGGAAAATCATTTGGAAACTAAGCAAGCCTTGTGTCTTTCAACACTTTTATGATGCATACTTAGTTCTATAGACCCATTTTCATCTAACAACTTTTCTTCCTTTTGAGTGGTAAAAGATCCCAAGTATTGTTTTCACCCCAAAGAGCGATGCTCTTCATTCATTCTTGTGTCCTAATATGGATGATACCAAACTGCAAATGTCTATGGATCATGAGTTTCATAAAGGCAGGCCAAAGAAGAGCTACGCTAGAACTGGCCAGATATGTTTGACGTTGATATGAAAGATCATCGACAAGATCACCAACTGCTTCTCATGTTGAACACACCCATCTAGGAGGCGAGTTGGAGCTGGTGTTGGTTCAGTTTCAAAGGAATCATCCTAGAGGAGGTGAGCATGTGAGGTGGATTTTCATCCTCACTGTCATCATCTAAAGAAGAAACCAGCAGATCATAAGAAGGCACAAATGCTGAACATGGCTCATGAGCCAAGAAGGTACAACCACCGAATTAGGCTCCTTTGTGCCAAAGAAGGCACTTGAGGTGGCTTGTAGGCCAAAGAAGATTTTCATCAGAGGTAACATCTTCTAATAATTTCATTAGATAATGATTGAAGAATTCTGCAACCTTTGACATCTTCAGAATGGCCAATAGATATACACTTCTCTACTTTTAGGTTGCAATGTTTTCCTTTTCTATCAGGAATGTGACCCATGCTATACTTCCAAACACACATAAGTGACTTGCCCATCTGGTTTAAGTTTAGTCAAATATTCTTGGGGTGTTATATTTTTAAGAGCCTTTGTAGAATTGTGATTTACTATGTAATTTACACTGATTGATGGCTTCCACCAATACTTTAGACTTAATACCTTAGATTGGATCGCCACAATTATCCCTTTCTTTTAATGTAGTAGTTTGTTCTCTCAACAACAACATTTTGTTGTGGTGTATATGGAACAATGTGTTGCATTTAGTTCATTGTGGTCTTAGTAATTTGTAGAATTATTGTTCACATATTCTCCTCATTGCTCTTTTCTTCACCTTTGAATTTGATGTCCCAAATTTCTTTTCTACAAGGGAATTGTAGGCAAAAAACATGTAAAAAACTTCACTCTTAATTTTAAGAAGAAAACCCAGAATACATATGGGAAATTCATCAATGAAGTTTAAGAAATACTTGCACCCAGGAAAATAAGGAGAATAAAGTGGAACACACAAATCAATGTGAACAAGATTAAAAGGACACAGGGCATGTATGTGTGCCAAGAAGTACGTTTTTCAAAACGCTCCCGATGATGTTTGTTGAGAACACAACCAACACAAACACACCATCTCTGCATGAAACAAGGAGGAAGACCAGTCACCATGTTGATTACATAGTTGCTGCAATGAAGCGATAGTTTAGATGACCAAACCACTCATGCCAAGTTTGCTCAAGTCGCCAGCTATGAACATGTCGCCCGATGAAAACGATTACATAGATATTTTACAAGAGAGTTTCTCTGAGGTGAGTCATCAGGAAAATGACCCTCCATGCTCTTTTAAATAGAGATCATGGACCAATCAGGTGTTAAGCCACGGCTCAATGGTTTGATGAATCAGGAGTGTATGAACCCACAATGAGATCACTCTAATGTGAGAACATGTTGATCATCATATTTCCCTAACTACAAGTGCATACTAGTGCATACTAAAAACACACTGAAAGTACTTTTACCCTAACATGACACAATGAACCAAGGTAGATCTTAACTAGCTGGACTAAGTGTCTAAATATCTAACAATTTCCAAAGAAATATCAGTGACACCAGAGGCCCTCTTTATTTGAAGCGAGGGATGGTGCCAACTTTTGGCTGGTTGAAACATTTACCTTTGTTGTTTGTCTATCAAATGGACAAAATTTACAGTTAGCAGTTAGCCCATACATTTTCTGAATTTATTGGAAACAAATTTTTCTTTACTACTTACTCATGCTGATGAAAGAACAGGATGGAATTAAAGGTTTGGTAATTTAAATTTTAGATCTATGCAACAACTTATGTGGATTGGTTTGATGGTACCAGAGATCCATTTCTCCAAAGGAATTTGTGAGGTGTGTTCTTGGAAAACACCCTCTCAAGAGAATGAATGAAGAATGTCGAGAAACTTCATCTCCTTTAGATATGATCCATAGTGACCACATGGGCCCTTTTTCACATCCATCAATAAACAAGGAAAGGTATGTGTTGAAGGAAAATCTCCATACGGATAGGTAGATCTCCTCGACTAGACTCACCCAACTCTTAACACGGAAGGCGTGCATTGGTGTGACTTCCCTTCGGATCTATACAAACTAATGCATAAGGAAGAAGAAAAGTACCTTTACTGGCATTTTTAAATACCACGCTCCGAGTTGAGCTCGATATCTTCAGCTCCTCGATGAGCCACAGTAGACAAAACAATACATGACCACTCCCTACTCTATTGATATTAGCTCGAAAATGATCAATCTATCAATGACAAGTTCATAGATCAAACACAAACTAGAAAAGAAATAGGCCAAGCGTGTCATATTGATGAGATGACAAAGTAACCTGTCCGTGAATGTCACGAATGTCTGGCCTTTGTCCAAGCTCTTTTTGTCCAACCCCTTGCTCAAATATCCATGATCCGGATGACATCAACTTCATTGATTACTCTCTGCCAGTTCACCATGTGTTTCCTATGAGATCATAGTTTCATACCTCCAATCTTTCCCCCTCTTTCACCATGATAGAACTATGCTTTATATAGGTTTAGAGAGGCTTATCCTCTTGAGGTATCTTTAGGATGGGTTGAGGAATTCCTTCCTTAGATCAGGATCTTCTCTAAGATCATGGTTGAACCAAGAGTTCAAATGCAACTGTCTTCCAAACTTAAATGATCTTCCCCTTATTCTTCTCAGCGGATCCTTCTACCCCAGTTAGACAGCTCCCTCAAAGGCATCAGGGCCTCAGCACTCCCTAGTAGGCTCAAGGGGGTGCCAATGCTCCTAAAGATTTGTGGCACTCCTTGTGGAGGAAATTTGGTCTCGCAGCTCCCCTATGTACCTTATAGGGGGCATCAATGCTCCTAGGGGTGATGTAGGGGAGCGCTCTTTGCCAAAACCTTAAATTAAATGCTCCTTTCAAATGGAAAGAGGCTCTTATCTCCAGTTAGCCATTCCTTTTTCTTCAAATCAAGTGTTTGAGAAATTTTAAGTGTCTCAACAATTAATACCGTCACTGTGTGATTATGATTTTTTTGATTTTTGCGACACTTGTGAACAACATCTGACACTTTTTGTGGATTGTGAAATATCGACACTTAGGAGCCTTATCAAAGTGGTATGTTGATGTGTAACAGAGAGACCCTTAAAGTATGAAGTTAGAAGATGAGAATTGATAGCTGAAATGATTTGTAGACTTTCAAGCAAGGGGTAGATGAGAGGCTTCGTGAAGTTGCACACAAACATCCAACAAATATTATGACATGTTCCAAACTCTTAAAATGAGACATGCACCTATAGCGGGTGATCAAGAATTGCAGATATAGCTGCCGCCAAAATACCTCTGGATCAATGGTGTATTGATAAAGGTATATGTACGAGGGATACAATGTGGATCTATGCTTTATTGACTTGAACTGATAAGTAACCACGAAAGGCCTACGATTGTCTATGAGATGACAAGACATAATACGACAATATAAAGTGGATCTATGTAACAGCTATATATGTGTTATTGTTCAAGAAAATCTAGCCATAACTGAGCAGTAGATATCAAAGTGATCACTCAGCGGGGTCTTCTTGCCGATCCCAATGTGATACGAATCTAACCATGTGAATAGATGTCTGTTGATGCCTAGAACATGGCAGAAACCACTGATTACCGGTTGATGATGTAAACCATTAACAAGTGTGAGGGATCACCATTAATGTCAATGATTCCCAAGGTACCCTAATTACATTCCAATAAATGTGAATGGATGAGCTAGAATCGAACATCCATGGAATCCTACCGATCAAAGGTCAATGATGTAAACCACTCTCTAGAATGTGGGAGGCCTGCCATTGAGGCATGCTGGGTCCCAAAGTACTAAGCTGGTTTCCCTAAGCCTGTTTCACAGATAATCTGCGTTGAAGTGAAACTGGAGATAGGCTTGTCGAGAGGAGACATAATGTATCCCCATAGCGACCTGAAACAAACATAGAGAGAGCTAATTGGTAGATCAAATGAACGCATGGACTATTACGGGTATTGAGACAGATATTTGTGATGGTTGACTTTAGAAGCAGATACTTCCCTTGAACATTGAGCTGAAACTGAAACATGTCATGGACCAAAACTTGATGTCAGTGGATGCTACGGCTACGTCGGGTGACCCAGAGGAGAGAAAGAAACTCAAAGGATTGGCTTAGTCTGGAGGTTTAGTGGATTATAATGCATGCAAAGGACAAAGTGCCATGTTCAAGCTGACTCTAAAAATTACTTGGTAATGTTCTCAAGAACTTGGCCTTCTCCAAATTTTCCCCATCCCAGATAGATGAGTACCTCTTTTTTAATTTAACAGGAAGCTCAAGGAGGGTAACACATGCTCGATATAACTCACCTTAATTGAACCTCTTCCTTTGTTTAACAAACTGGAAGAAGTAAGGGTTTAGGCCCATATAGACTGTCGATGTTGTTTAGTCAAAGACAAAAGAAACTTCGAAGGTTTTTTCATGATTATAAGTCTGGAAAACACTTAAAGGGAACTCTCTCAATTTCACTGTACATTTCCAGTCTCCATGAGGCTGAAAAAGAGATAAAATATCACTCGAAGACACCCTTTCAAACCTTTTAACGAGTGTGAAAGGAAGCAAGATCTCGATGATCTTTCATATTTAGAGAATTGTGAGAAAGAGTTTAAAGATGACTCCAGGGTTCCTTTCGTGTGTCCATGCGGGTCCGAAAAGAGATAAAGTCCTACTAGGTGGTCTCATATTTTTGAACGAAAGCAATTAAGACTATGCTCATGGATGGACAAGGTAAACAAATGATCAAAATTGCTAGGAAACCTGTGGTGTCAGGCACAATCTAGAGGTTTAGTGAAGCATTATATTTGTTAGAGAAACCCATAAATGAATATACCTTATAAAAAATGGAAATTTATAAATAGTAATACAAGAAAAATCTTCATTTACCATCTCATTTTGCATAAGAATTTGTAGCGATTGGAGATTCTCATTTTGGAGTGGATCTTGTTTCGCTTGATACCAGAGCTACGATTGAATACGTTTTCTCTCGTCGTTTGGACCATGTAGATCTTCATCTCCCCTTATTTAAATTACATGGTTCAATTCTGTTTTCGTAGAAATATTTGAATTAAAAATGAAGCCTAAATTAGCTCCCAAAAATATCCGTCGATATCTATGGAAAATGATGGGAAAGACATTCTTTTGCAAAACTTGTTTTTATGAAGGTGATGAAAGATGCCAACCCCTTGACACTTAGATGAATGGGTCGTTTTGTCGAGAATCCATAAAAAATTCAAGAATATGCCCACGCAGCCATCGATGGAAATTGTTTTAATTTTAACATTGTGTGCTGCATTGTGGTTAATAATTATAAAAGAGGGCGTGGTCCTTTTTGAACAATGTGGGAATTAGATTTCAAGTTCTTAAATTGCTTAAGAAATTGCCGAAATTGTCAAAACATTGAAATAATGAAGTGCTGTTTTTTGTTTTGTAGGTGATTTTGACGACCATGATCGAGTGGAAAGAAGCGAGAGCATAAAGGCCTCGATGATTTGGCTGCTTTGTGGAGTCCTCGCACGCAGGCCACTTTGAGAGCTTGTGGCCTAATAAAATTCTTTAAATTGCAAAAGATGAAGAAGGAGATTCTTCTTCTTGAGCACATAATCAACTTGTGGGATGTGGCAGAGCAGGGGTTTCAGATCAGAACACAACTTCTAACCACCGAGTTGGAAGACGTATATTTCTTATTAACCTCTCGAAAGGAGGGGTTCCTATATATTTTTTTGGATAGAGGGCGCTTCCTAAGCAAGTGGGCATGTATCTAGCACATCATTGTGTCCTATGAGCAAGATTGGTGGGGGGTAGAATCCAAATCAAGGATATCCGAGTTACTAACTGGTCCCATTTTCTTACCATCCGGCGTGGCGAGAAGCACTAAGCACACATCGGTGTCGAGATCACGAGGTATCTTATGGTGTACACAGTGTCTAGACCAACACTGTTTAGCAGAGCACATGGTTTTCTTCTAGATAATGAAGGAGCGAGGTTAGCCGGTGCCGTGGGAAAAAATCAGGTTGGATATGGTTCTTTCTTGGTCTCATTTTTTAGGCGCATCCCCGGATGTAACCTCGGATAGCATTAGCTGATCTCTGACCAGTTGAAGAACCACGTATGGAGCGGTGGACTAGTCGATAAATATAAGAGACCTTAGTGGTAAGAGTCGAGTTTGGTTTCATTGTTGACTTCGCCGTTTGGTTGAGATGCCAATATATTTGGATAGAACACTTCGCATATGCCGAGGTAGAATTTCTTGGGAGTATGGATTTGATTCTACCCACGGTGGAAGATTGGGATGCGTCAGGTGAAAGACTAAGCAACACCTTGTCTAGTTTTTTTTTTTTAGGGTACGTAGAAGAGTTTTGATGGTGTATTATTTTCAACATCGCGGACAAAGGGAGAAGTGTGTTAGATAGAGGATATAGATACCGAGGGACATGATGGGGGTGCTCGGTTACCTGTATGCAGATCACCAGAAACTTGATGATATAGGTCTCAGAGGTTGAAAGAAACCTCGATGGCCTCATGATGGGCATTCCTCATTTATGGAGGGGAGAAGTGCCTTCACATCTGCAGAGGCACACTGTAAGAGTGCCAGAGATAATGTTAATTCTCACGTCTCTGGCAGTAGTGGTGCAATGATGGCATTACTCTGGCCAAAATGCGGTGTGGGGAGATTAGAGTCTCTCTCGTGATTGTATATTTTGCATGACTTGCAGACGATGTTGTATGGGTGTAAAGACCTAACATTTTTCTCTTCTAAATACTTTTTTGATGTAATCCAAAACATTTTTTGATCATCTATGTATATAGTTCCAAGTTTTTTATAGTGCCAAAATATTTGTACATAATGATGCCTTTAATGTGATGTGTTTTAATTTACATATGATGTACAATTTGTTTTCTTTATGAAATCTTATCTATGGGCGAGATACAGATCCAAGATGTAATTGGATAACGAATCCAAAACATTATTGAGTTCTCTTGGAATATGTCTATCGTCGATATATGATCAAATATTCATTTCAAGGCTTGATGAACTTGTGGGCAGGTGGAGATGTAGCGGGATAGGATTCGCGAATATGGCGTAGATATGGTTGAGTTTATAGACCACGAGTTTGGAGTCTAGGTTAACAATGATATGAGAGATACCTAGGGAGGAGGCTTGGGTCAAGGGTCCGATGAAACATAATATTCTGCCATGTTATTAGTCGTTGGTCATAAGAAAATACCTCCTAAACTCACCACCTCGTCAATTGATAAATGACCCATGCTGTCGAAGCAATGTTCTGGGTGTGTGTCGACTATACCATCCTCAAACCCAACAAATATAGGAAAGGAAGGCGTCATCTGTGCATGAAAACACAAGGCACAATTATGAGTGGCAAAGGTAAAAAGACCGATCCACTTGTAAAAGAAACAAACACACCAAACTAAAATACAATAATGTACAATGTACACATGCTAGGTAATCTAAATAGTACTTTTTAAGGTAAATCCGTGCGAGAACTCCCTAGGGGAAATTCCATCATAATCGACTAACTCATAGGTGCCTCTATGTAGACCACGTTTCATGATGTAAGGGCCATGCCATAGAGGTTCTTACGTCTAATTTTGTCATGAGCACGGTCATAGGCAGACTAGAATCTCCTTCTACAAAAGTAGGGATATGGATGGTTTGTCCATCAATTTTTTATCAGTTTCTGATCTGCGCACCATTAGCAGAAGTATCCGCGGCGTGTTTCGTCCTGGATTTGGATAGATATAAGAAGCTTTTATTCTTCAGCAGTATGGGAGTAGGAGTTCTATACTTTAAGTTTGGATATGGAATCTCACACTGTTGGTAAAAATGACTTGATACCATACACTAACTAGAAAGGAGTAAATCCAATTTCAGTTTTCACAGAAGTATGGTAAGCCAGGCGGAGAAAAGTTGTAGATGCTGGGATATCTTATTTTCCCCTACTACATACATTGAATCATGGTTTGAAGGATGCACTTGTTGATGGCCTCAACTTGTCTTTTGGCCGGATAGTATGGGATGAGTTTTCACTGGATAAAACCTTAGCAGCACTTCCTCTCATCATCTGGTTCTTAAAGTCTGCCTCGTGATCAGTGACAATAATGGTGCCCTTAATTTTCAAATGATTATGATGGTTAAAGAAATAAAAAATGCCCGGTATGACCATCGTTGAGAAAGGTAGGCATAGCCTGTTATTTAATCAAGTAGTCAATGATGACGATTCATATAACCGTACCCCTCGAGTGAGATGAAGCTTACATTGCATGAAATTGATACCCCACTTTGCAAAGGGGATGATGGCGACAACATGATGTAGCAGAGTAGGGTGGGTTCATGCCTTGTTGTTGAAAACTTGGCAAGGAGGGCATTTTTTGGCGCCTCGATGCAATATTTGAAGATCGAGGGCCAAAATAGCCGGCACGTAGAATTTTGAACATGGACATCCCTGAAGGTGACCTCCTGCGTGAGCTCCAAGGTGACAATCATTGAAAACGCGTTCAACTAATAGATCAGGACATCATCAAAGGATAGTATCAATACCATGGCGATACAGGGTGTCGCCGATGATAACGTAACGACTAGAATGGTGGCGAATACATCGATGCTCTTCACGAGAAATGTTATGCTGAAAGTGTTAGGTTTGGAGGTAAGGGATGTCTTTGTACCAAGGATCAGATGTGTTTATGAGGAAGAGAGATTCATTGGGAGAGAATCTCTAGGTTCGATGTCTTCATCAACATGATGGAGATGTAGATAAGTTTCCACCAAACACCGGGGACTTTTGGCTTTGGACTTCGTAATTCAAGATCGAATTCCTGAGGATGATGATCCATTTAGAGTATTTTCCCCGAGGTGGCATTATGAACATGGTACATGGGGTTTGAGTCCATAATCACAGTGGTGGTCTCGTGCATAGCAAGATGTAATGGCAAAATCTCTGGACTGTATGATGGCCGTGCCGGAGCTGGTTTCTCTACATGTGAATATCAGGGTTCGGGTCTAGATAGAACAGACTCTCTTTTCTCAGGTAATAGATCACATGCTCCTCCTTGGGTGGGGTCCTCTTGAACTAACACCATTGCAATAGTGGAGTGGAGGCAACTAAGTAAAGGATGTAGTCCTTTGTACACTCTGGAGGGTGCAACAAAGGTCCGTGGGTCAAGGCATGCTTGAGAACATCAAATGACCATTGAGCCATGTCATCGAGGATGAAAGATTGTTTTCTGCCACAACCGCGCGGATCCTTTAATTTATGAGTAGTTACAAATGTGAAGAAATTTTGCTTTGTCTTGCAAAATTTGGAGTTGGGTGAAATTGGTAGGTGGAAGTAGGCTAGAATGGCCTTAATATTTAAAGGATCCACTTGAATCCGTCTGAGAGACAACAAAACCGAGAATTAGGCGGTTCGTGGAAAAATGCATTTGTATTGGGTTCAAGAGAGGATACGGTGGGAGCGACGTGAAAGAAAAAATAACTACATGTAAGTGATCAACATTGATCGTCGATTGGTGAGTGAAGAATTAAGTTATGAAATTGGGTTCTGCGATATGCTTGATATCATGAGTATGACAGCCTTGGAAAGTAGCACTAGCATTTTTGAGACCAAGGTACTTTTCGATAGGTGAAAGTTCCCCATGGGCAGATAAAGGCTGTCTTATGTTGATAAGCAGGTAAAATTTCAATCTGGCTATACCTGGGATAAAGCCATCCATGAAAGAGAATATTACTCTTCCTGCACAATTATCAATGATTTACGGTGGAGTGAAGGTTGGGTAGTTGTCTTTGGACAAGCTTTATTGAGATCTAAATGGTGCTTATGGGCCTAAATGGTCCCTGTTTTTGGCAGCAGGAACAATGTTTGAAACCCATTTCATCAAAGGGATGGGGTAGATAAAGCTAGATTTTAAAAGTTTCTCCTTCTGTCTTTATAGCTATGATTTTCTTGGGATGAAACGAACGGAGTTTCTATCGAACAAGTTTTACACTAGGGTAAGTCTTGATTTCATGCCTGCATGATGAAGGGTTTGATCACAGTTTCCTCATGTAGATCCATAGTGAGAACATAGCAGAAATTCTTCAAGCGAGGCGGTGTAAGAGAGACCACTTCTTGTGGTGTGCAATTAGCGCAAGGTTAATGTTTTCTAGCGCCTTCTTTGAGTCAAAATATTGATAATGATCATAGTGAGATACCCATATTCCCCTGAAAGAGTATCTTGTGTGAGGATGGGGAAGTGCGAACATCGGTAACATCATGAGGGAAGAGCGAGTGTATGTCTTGGTGGATTTCTTCTAGAGGTGGAAGAAAATAGGATCGATGATGGTTGTCATCCCAAGATACCTCATCGATACTAAGCATTTCCATTATATGGGTGAAAGGAAAATTTTGGAAATGTAATCGATTACAGACGAGAGGGAATCCATCCATGAAGGCATCGAGTAGGCATTAGGTGCCAATAAATGTGGGTTGTTCGGAGAAGGAGAGGCAGACCTAGATAGCCAGACATATGAAGCCTCGGCTGAACTAAGTGGCATGGTGTCACTGTTTGTAATTCAAGGATTACAGGTACAATCAAGGGTCATATGATTCAAATATTGATAATCCATATGGTGAAATCATATTGATGGTGGCAATATGATGTGTGGTGGGTGGAAGTGGTGTAGTGAAGAATTTATAGGGCTAGAATGGCTATTAGGCCAACCTTAGCTTTCATACGTGAAACCGGGTGGTCTCCAAAATGGAGACATTGTTGGTGGCGGGGGCCGCAGGCGTTGGGTGTCTGAGAAATCTAGTTGATGGAAATGACAATTTTGACTTGATGGGGTAATTGTACACATCAAAACATTGACGAGGTGACGGCAGTCATAGCATAAAACCAACTTCTTCAAGTAGTAGGTTGTAATCGAAAGGGAGAATTGACCACCTTGACATCAATGGTAACAGTTTTGCCACCCAACTGGACGGCTAAGGATTGTAGCAGTGGTCCATGAGGATGAAAACCTTGCCCATCGAAAGGGCGTAACATCGTAGGGGATTTGGTGGGGCAGGTGATTTTAATCCTTTCTAACAAGCTAAAGACGGCACATGTGGATGCTCCCTCATCCAAGATAGTTCCGTGGATTTGTTATTTGTGAACAACAACATCGATCTAAAAAAGCTAGTTGGTGGGAGAGTCATAGTTGATGATCAGTTAAACATGAGGTTATTGGATGACTCAGTATTGAAAGTGCCGATAGAAGCTAAGAGAGTTCTACGTTATGGGACGGTATTGTAGAACTTCCAAAGTAGACATAGCACACCTTGGTGCTTAGGCAAACCTTCAACAATGTTGTGGTTTTGGGTGGCACATGAACTAAGATTAAAGGTAGATTTCCGAATAATTAGTGCTCTTAGGAAGTAAAATGGATTCAAATGAAGGTTTATCAATCTAAAGTGGCCGAGATGGAGGGCTAGGAGGATATGGAGGACTAACGACAGATGGTAATGGGTTCAGTGAGGAGGAGGAGCCGTTAGCGGGCTTCAGCTTATCATTTTTAATCGATGTGTCATATGTCATGGCACGAGTGGTCAGATTAATCCCGTTAAACATGTAAATGTGGGCACTTATGAGCCTCATCATGGAATTGGTTGATTTCCCCTGGAGTGGGGTTTGAGCAATCTGAATTGCTGCTGTAGAAAAAGGATGAGTAGCACAGTGGGTTGTGAATTTCGTTTGAAAATTTTGGCCACTTCATCTCATGATGTGGATAGTCTTGAATGTAGTGATCATCACCAAAAAATGAGACATGGGAATTTGGTTTTCTGTTGTGGTTGTTTTCAAACAATCCGGGGTTTAAACGTTTTATTTTTGGTTGTTGTTGTTGTTTTTCTTTGGCTTATTTCTTTCTTTCTTCTTTCCCCGGGTTGTTGTGAAGGGGTAGATTGAAACTACATTCACCTCAGAGACTGAGTTTTAGGGGAGTTAGAAGGGTCTGCAGTCAGCTGGGAGGCGGTAATAGGACCCGTTGGTTTTCCATCCCATTGGAAGTAGATTGGGCTTTGACGTAGCCAATAAATCCATCCGCGTGAGAAACAGACGATGGTTTGGATGGATCATTAATTGCACCGGTAGCATTCGGTATCAACTCAAATAGAGTACCCGTTAACGAATAAACCAAGTCTAATTATTGAGCTCGAGCAATAGCTTCTTCCTCGGTGACTAAACCACCCATGGAAACATCCACACGAGCGATCTGGGGTAACGGTGATTTGGTGAACCATTCTGCAAATTGGTTAGGAATAGCCACTTTGGTGTATGATAAATCTAGATCTCATTCATGAATATGATCAGAATATGAATGGAGGGTTGTCTACAGTGAAGGGAGGTCAATAGGTCAGTACCCATCTCGTATCAATGGGTAGTTGGAAGTGTGTGAGGAAGGACATAGCAAGGGAGTTGAAATCATGAAAAGCAGCATGTGGTAGTTCAATATACCACTTTTAAGGCAAGTAGCATTGGATTTGGAAAATATGCAAACGTATAGAATAATTGTCCATGAGAGAGTTGGATGAACACCACAAATGGAGAAAGTCATCACGTGGTTATTTGGGTCTTCTCCGAACTTTCCATCGAATTTTGGAATCAGAAGGAAGTTTAGCTTCAGGATAGCTAATAAATTAGGAAAAAATGAGATCATTAGATTAGCAAGAGACAGAATGCAGGAGGTCTAGAGTAATAGGAAAGGTAGTTGTCGGTTAACTTGTGGGTAATTTTGGTGTGGCATGGGGACACCATTAGGGCCATACATTGGGTTATGCGGGTAATTGTAACCGGTGGGTCCTCTTGTGTAAGGTTGGTGTTGACTAAGGTACACACAGGTTGAGTTTTTTGAGAAACATGTGCGAGTGGAGGATAACTAGATGGGTTTTGAGGGTTATAAGCCAGATTTGGCTTTTGTCCATAAGGAGGATAGATGAGGCCCTGGAGGGAAAGGGTTGTTATGGAGCTTGAGAATTGTGTCCCACCGAGAACTGTGGATTTCCTGGAAAAAGGATATTCCATGGATTGGGTGTAGTGGAAACGTTTTGTCCATATGGTTGATGATGGGCTCTAGGATTGAAGGCTACCCGCCAGCATGGGGTTCCCTCCAAATGGTGTCCTCGGTAGGTGGGGTCCCAGTTGAGGTAGAGTTTGAGAATTTGAGAACCAGACATAAATGACTGACCGATGCCTCTTAATGGGAAGTAAGACCACCAAGACTGATTCCTTCGGGTTGTTGTATAGGTATGGAACTTCCTGGTATAACTTTGGTAGTAGTGGTAGTGAAAGCATTTAGTGATTTGTACCCAAAAAGGAGTGATGATGAAGGTCTAGGTGTTATCGGTGTGCCAATTGTAGCTTGGCTGACCACCGCATTACCGGCAGGAATAATTAATCTGAGGGACCATTGTAGAATGGGCTATCTAGAGAGAAAAAAAGTGGACCTTGGGCCAACAAACGATGTGTTCAGACCAGCAGGGCGGTGTGGCACAAAAATAGTAGTACGATGAAATGGTTTAGGGTACAGTGTAGGTGATAGGAGCGTCAACACCTATTCTTGTTCCATAAAGATCCCACACCATGCGTGGTGGAATTTGAACAATGTCTGTGGTCCAGAAAGGGTCATCAACTAAAGGGTTTTGATTAGAGGCCCGATTGAATGTGAGAGAAAGTTGGCGATGACAAATTTGCCGGCGAATTCAGTTGGAGAACACGTGTCCTTATCCCTCTGGAATCTGAAAAGCAGCACAGGAATACAAACAATTGGAGGTACAAAAGGGTGGGAACTTCTTCTTGGGAGGTTATAGTGTCATGAACCTCTCTTTGTTGAGGATATTCCTCCATAGAATGAGGGGTAAAGGGGCCATTCTCTTCCATATTTTTTGGAAGTCCTGCAACCTCCACGAACAACATGGAGAGTCGATGTTGGCGAAAAAGGGTGGAAAAGATCTATGGCCAACTACCAAAAGAAACTGACACTCATCATAGAATCTAGGAATCACAGCCAAGCAAACAATACCTTCTCTCGATGACCCTACTAGTTGTTGATGAAATCCAACATCATTGATCAAGTCGAGAAGGGGATGGGATATGATGGAATAGTTACAATGGTGACCTGTAATGGAATTTTCACCACAGTGCAAGCTTCCATGCAACCAATTGTGGATTTACCCTCAAAGAGGCAGTGGGTTTATTAATATACGCTCCAGTCGGTGAGAATTCTCTTCACTGTCACCTTGTGTAGGAACCTAAATATTATGGCCAATAAGGTTACCAATTACAGTCAGCCCCACTAGGTAGGTACAGTTGACAGTCCAGTCCAGGCAATGCAGGCGGGGAATTGCTTGCCCAACCCAAATCAGTGAAAACTTCCACTCAGCATTGTGGTATACCTTTAATCACGATCCCCATGTCTGATCTGACCGCTACAGTGGTCAAACTATGGAGGGATAATCTTTGTAGCTCACCCGAATGCGACCTGGTGCATAACCCCTGTGTTAGAGAGGGATCAGGTAGACTGCTCACAACAATTGGATTTGACTCTCCCTATATCGGGATGCTAATGTTTATTTTGGAACTTTGGAAGTTATCATAGCCTAATCCAAAGTACTATTTCTAGTCTCTTGTTGATGGAGGATCCTAGAAAATAAAATGTTCTATATAGTTTTTAATTAGCGTTCATTTTATAGTTGTTCTTTACTCAAAGGGTGCATGGGAAGTGAAAGCGGATGGAATGACTCAATCCCCCAAAAATGCATCAAAAAATGATAAGAATTCATTTCTTTTCCTTGAATATCTAATTAAGGGAGAGAGCGAGTTCTTTCCACTAACAAGCACTAAGAAGGAATGTCCTCAAACAAATTTTTCTCAAATCAAATCTGATGTGGTGCTAAAACCTTTTTGAAAATGTCTTCTAATATGCAAATCAATCATGAAGATGTCTCTTTATTGTTTGTGTCTGAATAATGATTAATTCAAAACAATGCTTGTCTTGCTAGTTATCTTTTTGGATCAATGAAACTCAGACAAACATAAGCAGGTTTCATACAAACAATACCCCCTCTTGTTGCGATCAAAACAATACAAGCAAAAGAAAAGAAAACAAATGTCGAGAACTTCACACAAAAAGAGATGTGAAGAACAATTGTATAAAAAACCAAATGAGACCATAGACTTCTGATGTCTACAAGGTTTTCTTGCTTAGTCAAAAGGAGAAAAAACAGTACATGGATTTCAAACTCCCAACTTGAAGAAAACTCAAAGTAACTAAGGCCACAAAATATAAACATCAAGGTATTTGTTCCTCATAAGGAATGATGTCAAAGTTGAAAAGTAAGAAGCATTGACTCACAAAGTCTCAACAAATTGAAATACCAGCAGGCTATATGCCCTGGAAAAAAGCAATTGCAGGAAAGGTTTTGCATTTAAAGAGGGCTGGCTCTAATAGTGTAAAGGCACAAAGCACGTGCAGCACTCTGTCTAACACAGTCAGGGAGTGTTGGTGTGTTGACACAACCACAGAGCCAATCTTAAAAGCTCATGAAAATGACAAAAGAAATCCAAAATTCTGATCTAGTTTTGGCAATAATTTGAGAGTGGTGGGGAGTCAATCAGCTCATGAAACTAATCAAAGAGGGTTGAACCAGGTCTGAAAACAATCAGGGGGTAAGACAAGGTCTATGAGGAAGTAAAACCGAAGCAGTTCGATTCCCATTCTGATAGTCTGGAGTTTAGTTGAAGGAAAATTTCTTGGGACATATAGATCTCTACTTGAGATAAACCCTTAGTTCTAAGACATAAGGTGCTTAACCTGGACACTGACTTCATTTCAAATCTATTGAAACTAATGTATGGGAGGAGGACAAAAGTACCTTTTTACCAACATTTGTCCCTGCATGCTCCTAGTTAGGAGGCTCCGATCTTTGGCTCCTCACGATGGGCCCTGTAGACCAGAAAAAACGAGATGCGACCACTTCCTACTCTACTGTTATTAGCTCAAAATAGATCTATCTATCAAAAATAAGTTCATGTAAGATAAGACACAAACTATAAAGAAACAATGAAATTATTATATTGATGGGAATGATGACATAAAGTAACTGTCAGTAGATGCAGATAAAGTAGCCAAATTAAGTCCCTTTGTCTAACCCTTGCTCCAAAAGATCGAGACCCGGATGACAGCTTCACTGATTACTCTCTTCCAGTTCACCGTGTGTTTCCTATGAGATCATAGGTTTCATTCTTGCAATTCTTCCCCCTCTTCACCATGATAGATCCTGCTTATACAGGTTCAAAATTCTAACCTCTTCAGAAATTTATCTTTAGGGTAATTTGAGGAATAGAGGCCTAACCTCTTGAGGTATCTTTAGGGTAAGTTGAGGAATTCCTTCCTTAGATTAGGGATATTCTCCTAAGATCATGGTTGAACCAGGAATTCAAATGCAACTGCCTTCCAAACTTGAAATATATTCCCCTTATTCTCCTCAACAGATCAACTTCTGCCCAGATTAGACAACGCTCCCTCAAAAGAGGCATCAGGGCGCTATAACGCTCCCTAGTAGGCTCAAGGGGGGCGCCAACGCTCCTTCAGAGGGGAAATTTGGTGTTATAACGCTCCCTAGTACCTTATAGGGGATCCCTAGTGCTACTAAGAGTGATGTAGGGGAGCGCTCTCTCCCAAAACCTTAAATTAAATGCTCCTTTCAGGTGGAAAGAGGTTCTTATCTCCAGTTAGCCATTCCTCTTTCTTCAAATCAAGTGTTTGAGGCATTTTAAGTGTCTCCTTAGTGTCGTCATCATGGCAGTATGCTTTGCTTGATACTTGCGACACTTGTGAACAACATGCGACACTTGCGATAGTTGTGAGCAATATGCGACACTTGCGACACTTATCAAAACGAGTAATGTTGATGTGTGATAGTATGTGCTCATTTTTGTTGATTATTTCTCACACTTCACATGGATTTTCTTTCTCAGGAAAAAATCAGAGGTCTTTCAACACCTTAAAGATTTCAAAGACATGGTTGAGACACAGCCAGGAAAGAAAATCAAAATCATCTGAACTGGTAACGGGGAAGGGTATGCCAACCATGAGATCCAAATTATTTTTCATGAGGTAGGGATTCAGTTGCAACACACAGTTGCCTATACTCTGCAACAAAACAAAGATGCTGAGTGGAAAAACAGATCTCTAAATGAGATGACATCTTGCATTCTACATGAAAAGTCACTTTATTGAGCTCCACTTTTTCCATGCTTTTTGCTATACAAAAACATTCATTATTTAACCTTTTCTTGCATTTTGTTGTTAATACACACCATAAACCCTAATTAAACACCATAATTCATCATTATATCCAATGTGGTTAATACATAATCTTTTCTATGTTTTTAGTGATTAAATGGAGATTATATCATGGTTTACTCACGACAGTTCGTGAAGTGTGATTCTTGTAGTAGTACGATCAATGTTCTTATACCATAACTGCAGTTCATCATTTCTGAACCAACAATGCCATTTTCGTACCTATCATTGTTTAGCATAATTTCACACTTTAAGGCAAAAATCAGAAACATGGGTTTTCTCCGCAAAGATGTTGGAATATGTACATGTGTGTCAAAATCCACCCAAGTCGCACGTGTGTACCTCCATCTCAGGGGGAATAATTCAACCAAATTAATAAAAGTTATAGATAGTCAACTTCTCCCTCAATTTTCATGCACATGAAGACAAATTTGAGGAATCTGGAACATGGGTTTTCTTTCTAGCATGTAAAATTGGGTCTCACTTGAACCGTTTTCCAAACAAATGAACGGTTGAGGCCTTATTGATGGTTCGTCGAATTGACATATGCTCAAATTTTGTGATGTCCAAATTTAATGATGTGGCCTTGGGTTTAATGTCAAACCAAAATTGGTATGAGGATATTTGTTGGTTGCAACTGTATCCTAAAGTTAATTCGTCCATTGAATAATGGATTGATCAAACCAAGAATTTGATTGAGTGGAAGCACGATGTGCATATGTATAAATGAAATTGTTGTAAGAGGCATTGAGGGGAGATTTTGATTATTATTGCTTAAGCTGGTGATTGTAATCAAAGCTTCTATTTGTGAGCAGAAGCTGGAGTTTATTTAATAAATATTTGATTGTTGAAATTTGGAGCATCTTCTTGATCTTAGTTAGCTTCTCGAGGAGTGTTGTCCAGGTCGGGAAATGCTCCTCGATATCGTAACATCCTTCCCATTTTATTTATTAATTAGATTTGTGTGATTTTAATTTCTTCTTTTTATTAATTAGATTTGCGTGCATTTAATTTCTGCCATTTTTTATTTATTAATTAGATTGTTGTTTTGATTAATTATTGTGTGCGTTTAATTTTAGTTTGTATTATTTTAACTTCATAATTTCTTGAGATTTCTCCTCAAATCAATACCACCTTCCCTTATTCCGTACACTAATTTCATATCGCTCATCATTCTACCATTACTTGAGCACTCCTCTCCTCACGCCTCCTTTTGTCATTACTTGAGCACTCCTCTACTCACACCTCCAATCCACTCCATTCATGATGACGACTTCATGATATAAAGTCGCTTATTATTCAGTTGTTGCAAGGTTGTTCATTATGGTACTATTATATGTTGTTTCATTTTGATATTTGGTACTGTTATATGTTGTTTCATTTATATTTGTTTATATTTTGGTATGGTATTGTTTTTATAAATTTGTTTATATTTTTTCATTTTGATATTGTTATATGTGTTTCATTTTTGTTTTGTTTCTTTATATTTTTATATTTTAGGCTGTGTTAAATAAATACTTTTGTGAGTTGTATATATATCATTATAATGTTTAGCTTGATAATTTTTATTTTATTTTTATTGTTAGATTGTTAATTATATTGTGATTTAATTATGTTGTTGTTACATAATGTTAAATTGTTAATTATTATCATATTTTTTTGTTCATTAATATATGAGGGTTTGAGTAACCTTATCAAACTGACTGATTTGAATGCCAGTTTGGGTAAATTCCACATTTACTTTTAGATTGCCTTACTTTTCCTTTAATCTAGTTGCTTGAATTTAGTTTTCTCGTAGTTTAGAGAACCACTATAGGAATAAGCCATTGAAGATCGATATCTAACTTGGAAGATGTGATCTTGCGATCCAGTGTTAAGCTACATCTTGTAGTGTGATTTTTTTTTTTTTTTGTCTTTCTTTCGTTCATTCCATTTTGAAGTGTGTTTGTTGACTTTAGAATAGGCTAGACTAGGCTCCAATCCTGCATTTCATGTGCTTGCACCTCTAAGTCTACGACTCCTTGGTTGACAATTTAATGGTTGGAATTAATAGTGCCTATATTTTACCCCACATTTTTGGCTTTGTTGACAGGGAGGTGCTAGAGGGATTGAAGTCTAGGTAGGTAGGTTGCTTTTAAATTACACAGCTTGGGGGAGGAGAAATAGTAAGACGAGAGGTAAGAACCTTTGTGACCACTATTGTGAGTTTCCCCAAAACCTTGACTGTTATTTTATTGCAAGTGTGTTTCTCTTTCTCAAAGTGTGCTTACGTTCCTGCAAAGTGTGTTTACTTTCCTGCAAGTGTCTTTATTTTGATGCAAGTGTGGTATGCTTTTCAAATTCTGCAATTAGTTTCTACTATTTCTTATGGTTTTCTTAAAAAATGTTTTGAGTGTTTGTTAGTTTTCATTTCAATTTCATCAAAAATATTAAAAAATCATTGTTTTTTGGGGTGTTGTAAGAACCCTATGCACTAATCCATGTGTGATACAAGACCCATCAACCAACAAGATGGATTCAAAGATGATAATGAGTATCAAAGAACTCTCTCAAATCCTAGCGACAATTGGGATCTCTTCTTCTCAGGAAGAGCACATCTTGATCGTAGTCAAGAATCTATATACTTCTCCAAAAGACATAGAAAAACCAAAGTTGCATGAGCCACATCCACAAGAAGATCCATAATCCTTTTGTAATCACCCTTTCCAACTTACAAAGGAGACTAAAGAATCATGGACCACATCCGATGGAGAGACACCATTAGAACCTGAGATCAAGGAGTTTCTAATATGCCTTTCTGAAGATCCTCTATGCACTAACGAGACTAGTCATTCGACAAAAGATGATCTACATGGAATGATAGAGGGAGACATGCATATTTTTCTAAATGAGGAAGTGAACCAAGTGTTGGATAAATTTCTATTTTCGGCACACTAGTTCAGTGGGAGTTAACTGACTATTTCTATTTTAGACTTTCTAATCTTAGACCATCACTATTATGCATGCATTCCTAATTATATGATGTCATTGCCTATATGAGTGAAGATCACTCACTCATTGATTAGCTCATAATATGCATTGATTCTCATTCTTCATTGTGTATCTCTCTTCCTTTTCTTGATAATCTTTGTTTGTGTATGATTTAGCTAGATCTCCTGTGAAGGTTTCCATGAAACATTGACATGGTATCGGAGCTATGTTGCTTGGAGCAGGCCAGACAAGCCAAAGAATAAGGAAAATCAGAGTTTCGATAAGCTAAATCTGTGGTTGTACCTTTCAACAGTGATTTCTCCAACAATATTAAAGTTTTGAGGAAATTGCTCTTGTGGGAAGTAAATCGACCCATTCTACAAGTGGGTTTACAACCGTTTGGCGAGATTCCTCACTGTTTGTTCAGAAAGTAAGCCGGAAGATAGTCTCTTGAAACTAATATGAATATGTGGTCATACCTTTCTACAATGATTTCTCCCAAAATGTTAAGTTTTTGAGGAAACGATTCCCTTGGAAAGTAAATCGACCCATTCTACAAGTGGGTTTTCAAGCATTTGGAGAGATTCTTCACCGTTTCCTTAGAACGTAAGCCGAGAGATAGTCTCCTGAAACTGATACGAATCTATGGTCGTACCTTTCTACAGTGATTGCTCCCAAAATATTAGGTTTTTGAGGAAACGATTCACGTAAGAAGTAAATTGACCCATTCGACAAATGGGTTTTCAATCGTTTGACGAGATTCCTCACCGTTTTCTCATAAAGTAAGCCAGAAGATCCTCTCCTGAAACTGATACGAATTTTCACTTAAAGTGCCCTTTCTGTCGTGATTCTTAATTTTTCACTTGCAGATTGAGAGTAATTTTTAGGGGTTCTTAGAAACAGTGGGAGATATGGATGGAAAAAATATTATATAGTCAAACTTGGTGGTAATCCTCACACCATACAATTATGTTGATTGGAATCCCAAGGTATAATTCTAACTCAGAAGGAAAGGACTGTATAATTTGACGATGATGACAGAAACAAAAACTACATCAACGATTGAGAAGATGAGATGGACGAACCGTAAGGATGAGGCCACATGACTACTTATTGAGTTAATCTCCATTGATCTATGGTTTCATGTTTCTGCATGCAAGACTCCAAACGAGATTTGGACCACCTTGGAATGACTCTTTAGAAAGCAGGATGGGATGCAAGGTCATATGCTTGAGGTAGAGTTGAATACCTTAGACCCTAAAAGTTTTGATAATATACAAGATTTTTTTACTAAATTTAAATCTTTTCTATTGAGCTTGGATGAATGTGGAATTGATGAGTCTACACAAGAGAAACAACTTATTCTAACAATCTTGGCCAAGCTAGGAATAGAATACACTATATATGTCTCCAATTTCCATTATGGCAGATGTCTTTTTGGAACAAATTGGAAAATACATAAGTTGGCCCATTTCATTAAGTCTCTTACACAAGAGCAGACAAAACTCATACATATGGGCCTCATGAAAGATCCCAAAGCACATGAACTCACCATGCATGATGGAAAAGGGTCATCCAAACAGAACGAGAAGGAGGGATATTCCAAACCCTTTAATGATTCTTCATGTTCCAAAGACTTTTTAGATTCCAAGAATAAGAAGAAGGGAAAGCAGTGCACTTATTGCAATAAACCAAATCATGAAGAATCTGCATGCATGAAGAAACATATCGATCTTATGGCACATGCACTTCAACAGAACAACCTTGGAAAATTAATTCCAGAGGGAGTCAAGAAGTAGAAGGAAGAAGATCCTACTCCTAAGAAAGGTAATCATCGT
>SNQJ01S0054387.1:39205-51758 GCA_010110895.2 Picea sitchensis | reverse complement strand
ACAGGTTGATACATGGTTCACACTTATTGGTACAGGTTTATAGCAGTATATCTCACAGTGATAGTGTGATAGTGGTTCCATCATTCTACTTCTACTTCAGGGTGGCAGGACGGGGCAAGGATAGGTGGTTGTAGCCACCTTCTGGTTGTAGCTGGAGAACATTGGGGGTTGTAGCCTCCTTCTAGTTGTACCCAGAGATTTGGGGAGTTGGAGCTTCCGTCAAGTTGTAGCTTGAGAAACTAGGAGGTTGGAGCCTCCTTCCAATTGCAGCTAAAAATAGAGGAAGTTGGTGCTTCTAATGAATGCAATTCTTCAAGACATATAAGAAAAAACATTTTGTGGTTTTATACTGATTTGGATTTCCACGTAAACCACTAGTGTATTGTGCATGTGTGTGATTGTTTATTTATTACTGCTCATTATTGGATAATAATTATACATTGATATAACATTAGAAGAAAAAGGATTATAATTACATTATTACTGATTCACGCCCCCTCTCAGTAATCCAACATTTATGAAGAAAAAGAACCAGTGCATACATATACCTAACACACTAGTGGTGTACATCGAAAGTCAAGCACCGAGGCAATAAAATATTCAAGAACCAAGGAAGTAAACTATTTAAGAGCCAGGGTATTTTTCTAATAAGAACAGGGGATTTAACAGTAAAATATAGTGGGAGAGTAAAACAACGTAGATTATACTTACAAATTCCACAATTAATTTTTTGTATGCCAAGATATACTCACAACCTTTAATTAACCCAATGTCAATCAATTTCTTTGATGGATCTTCTTTGTATGTTGGCACATGTTTGAATACATTCAAGGATGGTTGCTATAAAACAAAATAAAATATAGAAAAAAAATAATAGGTTGTTATAAGGAAATAACAATTACTCACAGACTTTGCTATGAACCATTTTCTTCCTTGTCATCCAATTTTATGTGTAGAATGAGTTCCAATTTTTTTTCTTTTCTATAAGAAAATATTTGAAAACTAATATTTAATGCTAAATTATTATTTGTACCTAATAGAAAAATTCACTGATTACACACATTTTAAGGATGTAATTTTTGAGATAGCTCCTCCTGCGATGCAATTATGTCAATTTCATTGACCATCTCCTTGCACGTTTTTTTGGACATTCCTACTGGCATATTTGGGATATCAATTCTATAACATTCCGCTCTTATGCACACTGAGCGAACTTATTCTTTGAGAAAACTTTCTAGCAAGTGATCCGAATTATTATACTATTGGGCGTCTGATTATGATTATGAGGCATTATGGATATGATGACATGTTATATTACTATATTGACATAGACAGGTGCTATTGATGTGGTTCTCCTTAGTGTGCAGGATTTGGACCTTGAGGATGCTAAGGCATCATTGAAACCCTTGGACTCTGGATTGAGTCAGGGAGTGGACTATTGGGTTTTACTGATGTATCTATGACATATATGTATCTGATTAGATGTTATGATTATGGATCTCATTTTTGCCATAATTCGTTGATGATGAAGGTTGATGATAGCTTGCCAACTGGACTCACATGTAGAGTAGAGGGGTCATGCACGACTACCAGAGATGTTGAGGGATAGGTGTGGACAACATCCCTACCACAGCCTACTAGCACTCCCACCATGGCTTGAACTATAGGTTAATGATTACCTCATTTGAGAAGACCCACGATGTCATGAGGACAGACTGTGACAATCGCTCACGATGATTCTAAGCGGCGTAATAAGGCAGGGGCCTTATTCCTTAGAGACCCTTAGTCTCCCATAAGATCACCTGGCGGAGTATTGACTCTAGGGGTTTTTAATATCTACCAAGTTAGTCAAGATGGGAGTGGAACCCTTGGAGCACGTAGTGCAATCTGAATGACACGTCGCACAAGAAAAAACAGAAAGAGGCAAGTGGTACCCTTGGAGCACGTAGTGTGTCTTGAAGGGCACATCGCACAAGGAAAACAAAATGAGGCGAGTGGAACCCTTGCAGCACCCAGTGTGTCATGAAGGGCGTGTCGCATTGTTAAATAATAAATGAATAAACCTATATGGCCTTAGAACGAATAATGTGATGAGAAATATTTAAAAAAATTTCTCTAATAAAATGTCGCCCAACCTAGGAAAATCAAGCCAAGGTCTAAGTGATACTTGNNNATATATATATATATATATATATATATATATATATATATAAGAAAATAAATAAATAATAATGATAATTATCATTAAAAATGTGACGAGAAGGGGGTAAGCAATTCAGTTAATTTAAAAAAAATCTTTTGGGGGATAAAATTTGAAAAGAGGGAAAAAGGGGAAATAATTGTTTTGTTACATATGCTAATTAAAAATTTATCAATTAAAAAGAAAAAGGGGAAAAATGTTATTTCTACAATTGCCAATTATTTTTACACTTGCCAATTTGAGTTTTAAATGAAAAGGGAAAGAGGGAAATTTAAAAGAGTTAGGAAACTAGGAAAAAACGGGAAACATAAAAAGAAAGGGGAAACACAAGGAAAAAGAAGAAAGACTCACTTAGTAAGGTATCTAAAATTTTATAACTTTCTAAATTAAACTCAACTAGTAAATTGGTAACAGGGTAAGTCATTAAAATGTGTAAGGGAATATGATGACACCTAGAAGCGATTCTAGGAATGCTTTTAGGTGGGTGAGGAAAATAGTAGTAATTAATTAATTAATAAAATTAATTTATGGTGCAATGAAGGGGATGGGTGCCACATGTACGGGGAGGATTTTTATGAATTAAATTATTGACAATAAATTAAATGGTATTTTGGGAAAATAAATGACTTAGAAACTCTATATAAAGAAGGGCAGAGGAGGAGGATGGATCTCTTTTGTTATGCATAACATTACGCTATAGAATTTTAGACTCGACTGACTTAGCTTATGGGAGTTGGGATACCTAGCTCGGTGAGGAGTGGTAGCTCGGCCTTGTGAGGCAAGCTGGGAGATAGTTGATGTCTGGTTTAGTGTGTGTCACCTCTTTGCAGCTCAGGGGGTTAAGGGGAAAGAAGAGTACCCCTAGCGTCAGTGAAGTCTCATCGGTCGACAAGTGGGAGTTGCATGGAGCACGTAGGACAATGACTTAGAGCGGGCAACTTGGGATATTGTACGCTTCCTTTAATTATGCATGGTATATTATTATTATACTTTACGTTTTTATTTCTGTACTTTTATTTGGGTAAAGAAAATGTTGACTTAGCATTTTATTTTAGAACTCAATTTCCCCATTGCCTTAAGTTTGTTTCTTGACTTGATTCCCTTGGCATCAATCCCTAAATGCTTTGCATGTCTTATGGTTTTATTGATTTGTAATGAGTTGTGATTTTTCCCTAGCTCATCAGTGCATGCCTGAGCAGTCACCAAGGATCTGGATCGACGATCGTCACTTCAGTGTTAATAGACCTATAGATCCTAATGCCGTGGTTTTTTGTATGTGGATGATGAACAAAGGATGGTTCTACCCAACCGTGTACCCAGGATGATTGTTCTAGGTTGAATGATTTTCTTGCGCCTTGTTGCAATTGATTACCTCTATGATTGTTTATCCTTCCCTCAACGAACCGTGTATTATCCTCTATGCTTTAAGTCTACGTTTTGAATGCATTTCCTGGCAAAAATTTCTTTTCATTTTCATTACCTTTTCAGAAAATTATTTAAGGTTGAGTTTTTAATGCTTCTCCTAGCAATTTACTGTGTGTTTTTCCTTACTTCTGGTCTACCATTGCTTATACCATTTTACCCTACGTTTCGACCTCCTTGGACTACGTTTATTTCCCTTATTTCCTCTTAGTTTGACAACGACCTTGTGATTGCATTAGTGTGTAGGGGAGGCGCTTGTTTCTGATTGAATTACGGACTGTGTTTGTTTTGAACTTTTACCACCTTGAAAATTAGTAGACCAACAATGATTTAGTTAATTGTAATAATTGGTATAGCATTAATTCGAATGGCTGTCACAACGAGTTATTTATCCCTAAGAATCGATTCATTTGATTGGAATTATTTTGAATGGATAAATAGTGACTGCTTACCACTGAGATTTGAATTTATACATATTTCCTACTATTTTTTATGCTGAACGGATTGCATTTTCATGTTCTTTTTAATACATGCTGAACAGATTGCATTTTAACACATATGACATCAACGTTTTAGGTATTGCCGAAGGGCGGTTTTAGATTTATAGTATGGCAACGATTATTTTTATTTTGGCATTTTACTTGACGCTTGGCACATATTATTGCAGCAACGCGTTTTTTTTTATGGACAACAAAATATACACAGCGTTTACCTTCCCCACATTTTACTTATGCCTTTGGATTGAGTTGCTCTGATGAATTGGCTAAGTTCCACCTTGAATATGTGAGTGACTGAAACGAGTCGAGTTATTCATTGCTTGATTGATTTTACCTTCCGTTTTACCTCTCGCCTTGCCATTCCCTTTTACTTCGCTTAGCACCTCCATAGTCTTCCCTGCGACTTATGTAGACACCTTAACTTAATTTAAATGACAACCTTACCATATAATTAATCCATAAGATTTAATGATTGCTCATCCATGACTTTGCTGACAGTTTTTTCCAGAAATTAATTGACAGCGATCTAGTTATATCTACTTGAAACTTTCATTTTATATTTCACCTAATTAATACCTTTCAACATCATCATTAACTTTCTCTGCGTTTTACCTGAACCCTGGCTGCGTTTTAAAGAACTGACAACGAACTCTCTTCTTCTCACAATGCCATCATGTTTTCATTTTCAGCGATATCATATTAATTAAACATTTATGTATTTCTTAGGCTGCTATTAGATAGCGTGGGGAATTGAAGACAACAATGTTGGGTAACGATATATGGCCATTGGTTTATTTTAGTTAGCTATGTTGCATTTTATCACAGCGAATTGACGTTGTTGGCTATTTGTTGATTGGTATCATATTATAGACAGTACTTCAATTGCCAAGTTAATGGACAACCTGTAATAGGTGAGGTGATAGTTTTAGATTAAATTGTATCTATTTTACACCGTAATTTTTTAGAGCAATATTATATTTTGTATCCCTTACACAGCATTAACGTACCTTTTAGACGACAAATGGATGGTCAATAGCGTCTTCATATAGATTCAATATCTCCTCTCTTTTTTTTCAGTGATTGCAGTGTTTTTCTCGTCCAGTCGTTTATTATTAACTTGCAATTGTGACAGTGGCCTACAGGCCAACGATAATTGGAATGATAAGTCATGGCATTTACTTGTAATTGGTTTATTTCTATGGGAATAACTTGGTGTCTAGACGCATTAAATTTTTTTATTCAGTGTATTGTTCGAGTCTTAAAAGATAGCGACTTCTCGAGTTAGCAAGCTAGTTTCAGTTTTTAAAGGAAGACGATTTACACTTATCTAACTTGGAATTTGGAAAATAGAGGCAGCGAACTATTGTTTAATAATTATCATTTTGCATGTACCAATTTATTTTATTGAGCAAGGAATTTATTGCATTGTATGAAACTCATAGTCGTATTGATTGACTTGGCGATTGGGTGCTAGGTTTAGTCATTAGGGGTTAGATAGTTAACTTGATCTCCTAGCGCACTGGTTTTAGCTATTGTGGAGGTTCCAATTTTGTTGTTGTGCCACGGTTGTTGTCACGCCTATCACCTGGTGATGACATGATTCGTTATTAGGGGATCATTGTGTGCCCTAATGAATAGAGACGAATGATAACTTGGTCGGAGTCTGTGCTAACCGTTGTGGGTGTCGTTTGTGGCAGTTGCTTTAGGCATTTGGGTTGTAATGCCTTCACGTGTTAGGTTGCACACCAAAGAGGTTCTAGATGTTGGCCGTCAAGGAGGTTGTGTCGGGATTGGGGATTTTGACCTTTAGCTTGTAGGCATTGTCACGTCGTGTCAGATGGGCAGTCGTTTCTGTATGTCCTTTATTTCCGTATGTTTCACCTAGTTTCTCTTGTGCTACTACATGGAGTCATCGTTGTGTGTTTCCTGATCAACGTGTGTGTGTTCGTCATCTAGGTGTGGTTAACTATGTCATCGTTGCCTCCCTGCCTAAAAAGAAAAAGAAATTCACCTTCTTCTTTGCTTGTAGTCATAACGATGGGGACTTTAGATATCGTATCAGAGGAGGTTCAACCCTACGACAGTGGATTATTGTACTGAAGAAAATGTGTTGGATTGTGGGGAGCCACATTACTAGCATTATTGCCCAAAGAAAAGGGTCGAAGCAGTTGGATCAACCGGACCCACTACCATGGGATTTTTGGGCAAGGCCCATTGGATTCATGGAGTGGTGAATAACCTCTAGGCAGAGCACCAATCGATTGTGCTCGAGACATCAGGTACCATCACTAACTAGACCCTTAGTATTTGATAGATCCCGGTGCTATAGAGAGTTTCATTTCTGGTGCAATGCTAAATGGGATTAAGGTAAAGACAGTCGAACAAGATGAATTTAGCTTTGTAGAGATGGCTTCAGAAGCCAAGCAGAAGGTTGGAGGGAAGGTTATGGGTTGTACCCTTAACCTGGGAGATTTTGTCACCACGACCAACCTATACGTCATGATCCTAGGATCTTACGACTTCATAATCGGTATGGAATGGTTGGAATCACATGAGACGATACTCAATGGTAAGAAAAAATGGTTGAGCTTGGTCGATGATGAGGGACAAAGACGCATGATGGTAGGTCGAAACCAGGGAGTTTCCCTGAGGTACATCTCTTCCTTACAGTTACAGAAGAGCATGCACAAGGGGTGTAAGATTTATGCAATCCTTGCGTTAAATATAAAGGGAGTAGTGAAAGGTCTACAACACCTTCCAGTGGTGAAAGAGCTGGCAAACATCTTCCTGAAGGAGTTACCTAGGATGCTACTAGAGAGGGATTTGGAGTTTACCATAAACTTGAAACTAGGGACTGAACCGATAGAAAGAATGCCTTATTAGATGTTGACCTCAAAGTTATAGGAGTTGAGAATGCAACTGAAGGAGTTATTGGACCTGGGACTGATACGTCCTAGTGTTTCGCCATGGGGTGTGCCAGTTATTTTCATACAAAATAAGGATGAGTCATGGAGACTCTGCATTGACTACTGTCAGTGGAATAAGGAAACGATAAAGAATCAGTATATGTTGTCAATGATTGATGATCTATTTGATCAAATGAAGGGCACGCTGGTGTTTTCAAGGATTGATTTGCGATTAGGGTATCACCAGTTAAGGATCAAGGGGATGACATTCCTAAGACCGCCTTTAAGACGAGGCCTCAACATTACGAGCTTACTGTTTTACCATTGGACCAACAAATGCCTCTAGGGTATTTATGAGTTTGATGAACGGGGTGTTACACGAATAGTTGCACGAGTTCATCCAAGTGTTCATTGACGACATTTTGGTTTACTCTTGGACGATGGAGGAGCATGACAAGCACTTATGCTTGGTAATATAGTGTCTGCGAGAGAACAAATTGTATGGAAAATTGTTTAAATGCTCGTTTTATCAATCGAAGATTCACTACTTAGGGCATGTCATCTCTGACGAATGTATCATCGTAGATCTAACAAGGGTCGATGCTATTATGGAATGGCTTGTGCTGATGAATGTCCCAGAAGTGCTTAGCTTCATGGGTTTAGCAAGATACTATCGACAATTCATCGAGGGATTTTCGAAGATATAAAATCCAATCACTGAATTGTAGAAGAAGAACAAGAATTTTTTTTTGGACCGAGAAATACACGGAGGAATTTCAGAGGCTCAAGGAGATGTTGACAACAACAACGATACTAAAAGTCCCTCACATGGATGCAGAATTCTTGGTATGCACTAATGCATCCAAGGACGGCTTAGGCAGCGTGTTGATGTAAGACAATAGAGTGATCACTTACATCTCGAGGAAACTTAGAAGGCATTAGGAAAACTATGCGATGCACGATTTGGAGTTGTTAGCCATTTTTTATTCCTTGAAGGTTTTGAGACACTACATTATTTGAAAAAAATTGAACTAAAGACGACCCATTGTGGATTAGGACACCTCTTTACGCAAAGCAACCTGAACATGCGACAATGATGTTGGTTGAAATTACTCAGTGAGTATGATTTCGATATTTCTTACATAAAAGGAACAGTGAACCGAGTGGCAGATGCATTGAGTGAGAGACCAGGCATATTTTCGGTGTTGTCGCTTCAGACGAATCTACGTGAAGGGATTATTACTTTACAACATGATGATGACTGGTACAAAGAGGTCAATGATTTTATTGGACAAAACACAATGATGGGACCCAGATTTGAAGGATTTGTGTTGACGAAGATGTATTATTGAGATTTAAAAATCAGATTTATGTACCACCAAACGACGAGTTGAGGAGTCTGATCCTTAAATGAGACTAATCAAGAAGTGTACATGGCTCACCCAGGAGTCACAAATATTAGGGCAGACCTTAAACCCTTATTCTTCTAGAAAGGAATGAAAGCCGACATAGTTAACTATGTGGCTAGATATCTAGAATGTCAGCAGGTAAAGACTGAAAATAGACATCCAGCAGGACTACTACATCCACACACTTTTACGGAATCAAAATGGAAGGTTATTTCGCTGGATTTCATTGTTGGATTGCCACGTATGACAAGGAGACACAGCTCAATTTTTGTGGTAGTCGAAACTCTGACGAAGAGTGCTTTATTTATTCTCGTGTGTACAACGTATCAAGCACCTGACATAGCTAGATTTTTCATTAGTGAGATTGTGAGGTTTTATGACGTGCCTAAGAGGATTATATTCGATCAAGGATAAGTTTTTACTAGACGATTTTGGACTAGTTTCCAAGAGGCCTTGGGAACCCAACTTAACTTTAGTACTGTGTATCACCCAGAGACTGACGGGCAGACCGAACGAGCGAACCAGACCTTGAAAGACGTGTTGTGCATAACATGATGGACCAACAAAAGTGTTGGGAAGAATTATTGCCACTAGTGGAATTTGCTTATAACAACAGTTACCAAAGAACCATTAAGATGGTACCCTTCTAGTTTCTTTACGAGAGATCGTGTCAGATGCCTTTGAGTTGGGATCGGCTTGAGGATAGGGTTCTAGTGGGACCAGAATTGATCCAAGAAATGGAAGAGCAAATGAAAACAGTAAGACAAATGATTAAAGAAGCACAGGATCGACAAAAGAGTTATGTCAATGCACACTGTGTCGACTGTAGTTACAAAGTTGATGATTGAGTCTTCTTCCAGGTAAAACTCCATAATAGTTCGTTCAAGTTTGGAAAGGGAGATAAACTCTATCCTAAGTTCATGGAACCTTTCAATATTGTGGAGAGGAAGGGGCACATGGCCTATCGACTAGCTTTTCTTGATTCTTTGAGGTGTATACACGATGATTTTCATGTATCTATTTTGAGCCATTATATTAGTGATGATACACATGTTATTAACATGAGATCTTTGCAGAAATCAGATGAGGGAGCAATCACAGCTGAGTTGATCTACATCGTAGATCATCGTATTCGATAGCTATGGCGTCGAACAATAAATCGGGTCAAGGTCCAGTGGGACAACTATAGTTCGCATGCGACGACCTAGGAGGACGCATATGATATGTGCCGACAGTTTCCTTTTTTTTTTTTTTTTTTGATAGATAGGCTGATGGCACTATGATACACATTAATTCAAAACTTGTATACTGTGTAACTTCATGACGCAGTTTAGTCCAAGNTTCTGCACATTGAGAGAACTTATTCTTTGAGGACACTTGCTTGCAATTTATCTAGATTATTATACTATTGGGAATTTCATTATGATTATGAGGCATTATGGATATGATGACATGTTATTTTACTTTATTGACATAGGTAGGTACTATTGACACAGTTCTCCTGAGTGTGCAATATTTGGACCTCGAGGATGATGAGGCATCAATGAAACCCTTGGAATTCGGATCGAGTCAGGGAGTGGACTATTGGGTTTTATTGTTGTATATATGACATATGTGCATATGATTAGATGTTATGATTCTGGATCTCATTTCTTACATGATTCCTTGATGATGCAGGCTGACGATATCTTTCCGACCGGACTCACGTCTGGATTAGGGGGGTCATACACGACTACCAGAGACGCTGAGGGAGAGGTGTAGATCGTATCCCTTCCACAGCCTACTAGAACTCCCACCGTGGCTCGAAATATAGGTTAACAATTACCTAGTTCAAGAAGATCGACGATGTTGTGAGGACAGATTGCGACATTGGCTCATGATGATTCTAAGGGGTGCGCAATAATTAAAGGGCATTATTCCTTAGAGGCCCTTAGTCTCCCACAAGATCACCTGGATGAGTATTGACTCAAGGGGTTCTTTATCTCTACCAGGTCAGTCAAGAGGCGAGTGGCACCCTCAAAATACATAGTGCGTCCTGAAGGGCACATGACTCATGAAAAAATGGAAAGAGGTGAGTGGCACCCTTGGAGCACGTCGTGTGTCCTGAAGGGCACGTCATGCAAGGGAAACAAAATGAGGTGAGTGGCACTGTTGGAGCACCTGGTGCATCTTGAAGGGAACATCGCATTGTTAAATAATAAATGAATAAACCTATATGGCCTTAGAACGAATAATGTGATGATAAATATTTAAAACAATTTCCTATATAAAATGTCGTCCATCCTAGGAAAATAAATCCTAGGCCTAAGTGATACTTGTGATAAAAATAAAAATAAAAATAAATAAATAATAATGATAATCATCATTAATAATGTGATGAGAAGGGGGTAAGCAATTCAATTAATTTAAAAAAAATATTTTGGGGGATAAAATTTAAAAAGGGGGAAAAGGGGAAATAATTGTTTTGTTACATATGATAATTAAAAATTTATTAATTAAGAAGAAAAAGGGGAAAAAGGTAATTTCTACGCTTGCCAATTTGAGTTTTAAATGAAAAGGGAAAGAGGGAAATGTAAAAGAATTAGGAAACTAGGAAAAAGTGGGAAACGTAAAAAGAAAGGAGAAACACAAGGAAAAAGAAGAAAGACTAACTTAGTAAGGTATCTAGCATTTAAGAACTTTCTAAATTAAACTCAAATAGTAAATTAGTAAGGGGGTAAGTCATTAAAATGTGTAAAAGAATATGGGGACACCTAAGAGAAATTCTACAAATTCTTTTAGGTGGGTGAGGGAAATAGGAGTAATTAATTAATTAATGAAATTAATTTATGGTGCAATGAAGGGGATGGGTGACACATGTACGGCGAAGATTTTTATGAATTAAATTATTGATAATAAACTAAATGGTATTTTTGGAAAATAAATGACTTAGAAACTCTATATAAAGGACGGAGGAGGAGAATGATGGATTTCTTCTGTTATGCGTAACATTACACTGTAGAATTTTCGACTTGACTCACTTAGCTTGTCGAAGTTGGGATACCCAACTCGGTGAGGAGTGGTAGCTCGGCATTGCGAGGAAAGCTAGGAGGTAGTTGATCTTTGGTTTAGTGTGTGTGTCCCCTTTGCGTCTTGGGGTGCTAAGGGGAAAGAAGAGTACCCCTAGCGTTGGCTGGGAGGTACTGGTGAAGTCTCATTGGTTGACAAGTGGGAGTTGTACAGAGTGCGTGGGACAATGGCTCAAAGCAGAATACTTGAGCTACAATATGCTTCCTTTAATTCTTCATGGTAGATTATTATTATACTTTACACTTTTATTTATATACTTTTATTTGGGTAAAGAAAATGTTGACTTAGCATTTTATTTGACAACTTAATTTCCCCATAGCCTTAAGTTTGTTGCTTGACTTGATTCCCTTGGCAATCGATCCCTAAATTTTGTGTCCATCCTATGGTTTTATTGATTTGTAATGAGTTTTTATTTTTACTTCACCCTCATCCCTAGCTCATCAGTACACACTTGAGGAGTCGACCAAGAGCCGGATCGACGATCGTCACTTCAGTGTTAATAAACCTATACATCCTAATGCCCTACTTTTCTGTGCGTGGATTATGAAATAAGGATGGTTCTACCCAATCGTCTACCCCTGATGATTGTTCTAGGTTGAGTGATTGTCTTGTTCCTTATTGCAATTGATTACCTCCGTGATTTTTTAACCTTCCCTGAGGGAAATGTGTATTATCCTCTATGCTTTAAGTCTTTGTTTTTAATGCATTTCTTGGTGAAAATTTCTTTATGTTTTCATTACCTTTCGTGGCAATTATTTAAGGTTGATTTTCTAATGCTTCTCTTTGTAAATTCTAACCTTGTACAATATCTACTACAAACTGATATTTAGAAAAGAACAGAAAAGATACAATGTCAAATACAAACATTACACAGAGATTTTTCACCTGGAAACCCAAACCGGGAAAAACCAGCATATATTATATTCATACAATTGTGTTACATTGTTTACAATACAATATACATATAGGAGCCAGTGGCATCCAAAACCCTAACCCAATGACCTGGATTAGTCCAAAACCCTAATTCCTTAACCGAAAATAGAAAACCAT
>SNQJ01S0054387.1:15922-27711 GCA_010110895.2 Picea sitchensis | reverse complement strand
ATTTTAATTAAAATCCAAAAAGAAATACAATTTGTAAAAAAAAATATTATCAAAATCAACAGTAAAATTTAAAATTTTTACTATGTAGGGTTTTGAGTGAATCATCATACCCTTCAAATCCTATTTTTATGAATATTTTTTTTCCCAAAGTATTCTTCTTCTCCACAGTGTTGTCCGATATATCTCTCTTCGAAATGTATCTCCTGTAAATTTTGGAAAAATAATGAAAATATTGAATACGTTCTTAATATTAAAAGTTTTTTATCAAAAGGGCTTAGAGTGAATTACCATACCCTTCAAATTCTCATATTCTGAATAATATTGTGGTTTCAAAGTAATTTTCTCCTCCACGTTGTTCTGTCATGTCTCACTTGCAAGTATCCCCTGCAAATTTTTGCAAAATAATGAAATACTGAATGATCTTTTAGTATTTAAAGGACTTTATGAAATTCGATTCCCGTTCTATTTTAAAATGTTTAAAAAGAATTGGATTTTATTTTAACTTTTTCAGCATGTCAATGCATTTATGTAAGATGCACCGGTGCGTCCATATGAAATTATGCACTCGAGCATCCATATTATATGACACACCAATAGCATACAATTGTTTGTTATTAAAAAAATCTCAAAATATGGTGCGATTAATTTTTCAATGCATTGGTGCTTGTTATTAATATGTGCACCGATGCGTTTGGGTTTTTTAGGTGCACCAGGATGTTTTTGAAGTTATTTGAACTTTTATTTGCACATAAAATAGTATATTCATCTCAAATTATCTTTTAGGATGAATTCACATGACTTACAATACTTAAGTATACATTTTATGTTTTTTGTCGTTTTATTCTTAAAAAATGGTTTCAAAACTATATTCAAACTCAGATTGTGGTATGGTCTTCGAAATTTAGTTTAGATATGTACAAAAAAAAATGTTTCTATATTTGTTGAAATGCACAGAGAAAATCTTATTATATGATCAAATAGTCAATTCTTCAAATTCCATCTCATTTCATATTCTTCAAACTCCATCGTGGAGTTATCCCTTTTGATATCTAGTAAGTTTAACTTATTCTATTTATTTTTCGATTATCTAATTGAATTTTTTTTATCCATGTCAATCTAAATAAAAATGTATCCAAATTTATAGGATTCTAATTCATAATCGAATTTAGATGCAAAAAATATTCCAATATCGGTTCAAAAATGTCGGAAGGTCTTATTAGGAGAAATATACCACAAGAAGTTGGTAGATGAAAATGGACAGCTTCTTTACCCTACCAATAGTACCACTCCATAGTCTAGCCGCAATCATGGGTCAGACATGGTAATAATTGTTTGGTATAATGTAATTTGAACAAACAAATTACTACATTGTGATTATTAATATCATCGATGTACTAATGTTAAATATTTTCTAAATTACTAGGATTATGATGATGAGCGACCTACCTACTATCTTCCATTGCACCCCACAACAAGGCCAAACTGAGAGAAGGTTGCAATGAGAGAAAAATTCGAAGAAGAATCATACCAAGAATGGTTGAATCAACCACTTATTCAATTCCCACTATGTCCAGATTCACCAATTAGGAATGACTATAACAATAATAGTTCTTCAGAAGTTGGAAATGGAGATAATCAAAAATAGGTTGGTATGGATGATTACTTACGAGATAAATTGCCATGGAAACAATGTTTTTAAACACATTCCATAACGATGAGCTAGGGGATGATGCTCATATTAGTGATACCATTTTCGAAAGCCTAAAATCTGCTTCCATGACCTCTCTCTTTGGACCTAGTGCCCTGTCAAATTCTACTCACGTTGGGACAACAATGTTACTGTACAATGCAAAAGAAAAATATGGCATGTCAAACACATGTTTCTCGACAATATTGGGGTAATTGACCAGCAAGTGACGTATATTAATTTTGAGAAATATTGTCACACAATCAACATTAGAAATGGTTGCTTTTAGAAATGTTAAATGACCTTGTACATTTATAATTCCCACTAACTGCAGGTTATGGAAAGATAAGGTTCTTCCTAGTGATAATGTTTTTCCTAGCAGCTGCGAAGAGGAAAACAAATTATTGAAAATGGTCGGTGTTGTGTATATATCATATCATTCATGTCTGAATGATTGTATTCTATATAGAGGAGATTGCACAAAGAGGAGTTTTACATTGTATGGAATATGTTCTTACACCACACATGATTATCCATGATTAGGATTTTTCTCTCCTAATTAACATGTTTAATGATTTGTTTATATAAGTAACAATATTTTCTTTTATATTTAATTTGATGTGATTGATGGTTTATTATTAAATGATACCATGTTATGTATACAATAATTTTGCAGTTCTTGTAACTAAATGATATTATGGATGTAAATTTTATGGACCTTCTTTGAAGGATAGGTGGTCCAACAACCTATGAAAACAAATGTAAAACTTATTGAGTGTATTACTCCCAAAAGAACGCTCGTATAGAAGAGAAGCACCCGGTTTCAATGGTAAACCACAGAAAAACCAAAGGCCTTCAATAATGACACCAGTAGAATGGATTAGAAAATATAAGAAAGAGAAGGAGAAAAATATTAAATAAATGTTTGATTCAAATGGGGATCCTATGTTCGAATATCCACAATTCTTTGACACCTGTGTTGAGAAATTTCCCATTGGGATGAAAAGGAAATCTATTTTTTATGAGCTCCCATATTGGGAGCATTTTAAGATTTCCCACTTACTAGATCCCATGCATATATTTAAAAATGTTTCATCTTTTTTATGAAGGCACATATCATCAAAAGAAAGTGACACATTTACGGTGAGGAGAGATCGTGTTTCTTCAAAAACTAAAAACAAACATTGGCCAAGACAAGAAAGTAGAGGAGAGGTTGGTCCCTCTTTGTCTTTCAAAGAAGGTTTTGTCCCATGTATTTTGAATAAAGAATATATTTGTTTGGAAAATGAATTATATTGGTTGTGAAGGTGCCTTCTTTATATGGGTTTTCCCTATGATGTTGCTTCACTACATGATCCAAAAATGAAAGGTATTATAAACAAATTGTATGCTTCACTATTTGATGCTCATGAATACTTAAAAAGTTCATCTGTCATTAATAATTGCACAAATAAGAGAAGATAAAAACAAGAAGAAATATAAATATACACAAAGAACTTGTTAACAGAGTTCACCAATGTGTGGCTATGCCTCTGGGTCTACTTCCAAGTGGAGGACCACTTTATTGATCTTTAATATTCAAGTTATCTTTACAATTTTTCTTTGATGTTACAAATAGGCTTCTGATCTATTGTACAATACCTCCTTATGTAGATGGGCACATGCCTCAACTATCTCCTCTCAAAACATGACTCAATGCCCCCCAATACATGAGAAATGGGCCATTATCTCAATTTGCAATCACATTCCCTGCAATACAAAAGTAACCTCACAAGCTCAAAGAGCCTGGTTTATATATATTTTTAGGATTAGTTGTGGAATCCCAACTTCCCACATATATGTGGCCTCTTTTTGGGGTCAAATCCCCCTCCATATGGCCAAAAAATATCCAAAAAATCCAATCTGAAAAAAAAACTATAATAAAAAACCACTCTGATATTAAAAATCAAAATAATCCCCCTAAGGCTAGGAACACTCCCATTTTTCATTGGTCATATGGTCCATATGGTCAAGCTCTAGCCAAGAGGGTGCTAAGAACTCAACCTCTCCTCTGTTAGCTTCTAGTCTTAATGTGATCACATGGTACCTAGGGTCTGATTGGATAGGATAATCCCCCGACAAATTGACCCTGTCCATTGCTTACGCCTTTGGTCACATGATGGTTTTTACCGATCCAGTGGGCTAGCCCTCGGGCCCGTGCCTTAGTGTTATTTGCTCCCTGGAGCTTTAATAAAATCAAACTCTGTGGATGTCTTAATAATCCTCACACATATAGCATGCTCGTCAAACCTTCATTGCGAATTTGTGGGATCCCCTAAGAGATCGCGGGGTCGAGTCCTCTTGTTGCCAAACTTTTACACCAACCATTATTGGCCATCCACAGGGTTCCACATGGCACCACCTAACTAGGCCATGTGTCGACCCCTGATTGGATCACATCTTCTATTGTACATCTAGTCACCCTGCCACTCAGTCCGTATTGCCCTGTCACCTTCCATGTCAGCAAGTCGTACTGCCACATGTCAGTTTGTACCACCCATTCACCTGCCACATGTAAGGTCGTACTACATGATGACCTACAATGTTTCCATCCATACGGCCACGTCTCCTGGCACGTGTCCATCCATATGGCCACATCACCTACCATGTGTCACTTATGGATGATGCCATGTCATCATGATGATGTCATGCTAACCTCACGTGTTGTACTACTAACGTCAACGTTTACTTTGACTATTGATGTTTTTTGCATGTTTGGGAATTTGACCAGTACGCAATAACTTTCACATACAGTGTCCATTTGAGGAATAAAATATATGGCCAAAATCAAAGCGAAGAGATGAACGCAATGAAATTTTTTTTCTCTGATTCTGAGAAATTTTATTTTTGAGCATTTTTCTGGACTTAAGGATCCTCTAGGATCAATCCTCCCAAGTTGGAAGCTTTTGGACCTCAAAAATTCTGGTATCATTTGGTAAATAAGTGAGGATATTGCGCCCTAAATCTTCCTGTCTACATCCACCTAGATTGACTTGGATTTCTTCCCTTCAATCCCACTCGAAGATACTCCAAATCACCCCTGTGAGAAGTACATACTCTTTTGTCCAAAATGGTGTCATCCTATAACTCATTCATATACTCAAAAGAGAAATATTCTATGGAAGGAATATGGAAATTCTCTCGTTGATCCTGGATCATAGGAGGCTCATACAATCTCAATTTTTCCACATTTACAACTAAATAAATTTGCATATATGGAGGCAATTCTAACTGAAAATCACTAGAACCAGTTTTGTCTAAAATTTTGAAAGCAGCATAGAGAATTGGTTTTAGCTTTTTACCTTCTCCTTGCAATCTTTCCTTATTGATGTAAAACCAAACTTGATCTCCCACTTTTAACTAATGATAAACTCGATGCATGTCATGTCTCTCCTTGTATTTGGCTTGGCTTTTCTCCAACTATTCCTGCACTACTTGATGAATCAAATGGATCGATTCAATGAACTTTGTAGCCTTGTCCACATCACTGTGTTTGTCTACTACAATTTCCTTTCCAAAGACAAAATCAAAGGATAATTTGGAAAGTATCCAAAACATGTTTCAAATGGAGATATTTGAGTAGAAGAATGTTTGGCTTGATTATACACATGTTCCACATAACACAAATGTTCATCCCAAAGCTTAGGATGTTTTTTGCAATATGCCTGAAGAAGATGCACTACTGTTATGTTCACCACCCTTGTCTTCTTGTCATTTTGTGGATGAAATTTTTATCTCTTATTCATTCTAATTTCCATAACTTCCCACAAGCTTGACAAAAATTTCCCCATGAACCTGGAGTATCGATCAGATACAATAGAAGTAGGTAACCCAAAATGAACCCATACATTTTCAAAGAACATTTGCGATGTTTTTTCAGATGTGACTTACTTTTTATAAGGAATTACAGAATGCATCTTGTTGAACCTATCCAAAACAACATACAAATAATCATGACCTTTCCTATACATAGGCAAACCCCCCACAAAATCCATAGATACACTTTCCCATGGTCTAGAATGAATAGGAAGTGGAGTGTACAATGCTCTCTTTCTGTTATTTGGTTTTCTTATTTCACACAGAATACAACCTTTTACATAACTGGACACAGTTTCATTCATTTGAGGCCAATAAAAAAACCTTTGTAACCGAGAAACTATTTTTTCTACACAAAAATGTCCTACTATAAGAGAAGTATGTGCCTCCCTGATTACGTGGACTCTTTCACTTTTCGGAATACAAAACTTTTCCAAATGATACAAAATCTTTTCTTTAATATGATAATTCAATTCTTGTTCTCTTTTACCATGACTTAAAGTTGCGTAGAATTATTTAAAATATTTGTCCTCAACATATTGTTCAATGTAACTTTCATGAGTAATTGAATTGTGCTTAAGGATTGTATCAATTGTACTAGGAGGTCTCGATAACATGTCAAAAACTTTATTATGAATTTCCTTCTTATATCTGATGACCAAATAAAACTATTTTAAAAACCCCATCCATCTAAAATGCCTTGATTGTTGTAGCTTAGTTTTTTGTTGTAGATAATGTAATTATTGGTGATCATTATGTATTATTGTTTCTTTTCCCATTAAGTAATGTTTCCACTTTTTAACACTTTGTACTAAATCATACAATTATTTAGCATAGGTTGGATAGATAATTATTATTCTAGTGAAGGTCTCAAAATGATAGAAAATGGGATTTATGTGTTGCATCATCCTTGCACCCATGGCATAGTGACTTGCATCAGTTTCAATTTTAAAATACTGTTGGATACATGGCAATGCCAGAAAAGGAGTTGTAATAATATTCACTTTCAAAGTGTCGAAATCCTTTTGTTGGCTTCCTCCCCACTTGAATACCCTTTTCAAATTTGTTAAATCATGTAAAGGAGTTGCAATTAGAGAGAAGTTTTCAATAAAATTCCTTCAATACAATGTTTCCCCCATGAATATTCTTACTTCAGTTACATTTGTAGTCTTTGGCCAATTTACAATGACCTCAACTTTAGAGGGATCAATCTTAAGTTCTCCACCCCCTACAATGTATCCCAAATATACAAGAGATGTCTTGCCAAATTCACATTTTGAAAACTTTACAAAAAGTTTCTCTCTATGCAATACTAAAAGTATCTGCCTAACATGTTGGATATGATCTTCCTTGGTCCTACTGAAAATAAGAATATCATCTAAGTAGAATATTACAAAATCATCAATGAATGGCCTGAATACATCTTTCATTACCCTCATAAAAGTAGCAAGCACATTAGTAAGCCTAGATGGCATCACTAACCACTTAAATAATCCCTCTTTTGTTTTAAAAGTAGTTTTCCATATATCTTGTTCAACAAATCTGATTTGATGGTAACCACTTTTTAAGTCTAACTTAGTAAAATATACCACATTTTTCAATTGATCTAAATAGTCATCAGTGCGATGAAGAGGGTAACGGTTTTGTACTGTGATCTTGTTCAAGGCTCGAAATTCGACGGACATGCATCATGCACCATCTTTCTTTGGAACTAGGATGATAGGTGACCCAAATGGAGAAGCACTTGGTCTGATGACCCCTTGTTCAATCAAGTCTGGTACATGTTTCTTTATTTTTTCATTTTCCAAAAATGATAACCTGTACATTCCAATGTTAGGAAGAGGAACGACATGCTACAATTATATCTCATGTTCGACTTGTTGTTTTGGAAGTAATCCTTTCTGAACTTGAAAAATATCATCATAGTCATAAATAACTTTAACTAAATCATCTTTCAACTTTGTATCGCAATCGTGAAAAGTATCAATTCCAACAGTTTCCTTTTCTTTTACAACCATTAGTAAATATTGTTTACTGACATTTACGATTCTCTTCATTTTGCCTGAGTTGATTAGTGATAGATTTGTTTTCTTCTGATGAGCCCTTACAACATATTATTTTCCATCTTTAGTTAATTCATACTTATTGTCTTCACGATCGAATATTTCCTTTCTACAAAACAGATACAGAATCCTAAATACAATACCACATATATCAAGTGGAACTACATCTAACTCAACCTCATCTATAAATTTTGAAGTGATAGAAAAATTTAGAACACATTGCCTATTCACTTGAAAAACATTATCATTATGAATCTAGCCTAATGGATATGGTTTCTTATCAGGTTTAGTATTTAATCCCAACTTTTTAACAATTGTCTCTGATATTAAGTTTACTTGTGAGCCACTCTCAAAAAAAGTATCATTTTTAGTATGTTTGGAAATTACTCTTATGTGAAAAAGTTATGTTCGTTTGATATCATCAACTTCATTATCAACTTTTAAACACTGAACTAAAGAACTTATACTAGATTCATAATTTTTACCTTTGATTCCCATGACTGTGATCTTTGTCTCATCTCCCAAATTAGACCCCAAATATGTTCGATCTTTTTCTATAGACTTTGTCTTCCCTTTATTTCCAAACTTTGTTGGTTTCAATTCTTGGTGAAGGATCCAACAACTATCCTCACTATGGCCGTATTTCTTACAATGAGTGCATGTAGGTTTTCCCTTCTTCACTATATTTGATTCTTCCCTTTAAACTTCTCTTTACCCTTTCCTTTTTTTTTTTCTTCAGTAGGTTTAAATGATTTTAAAAAATCTACATTTACATTCTTGCCTCTAGATTCAAGAGGAGTCACTTGCACACAAAGTTATTCTAAACTATTTGGTTTAAACATAAGAATGGTATGCTGTAAATAGCTATGCAAACCACCTATGTACTTAAGCAATATCTCTTGAGTATCCAATGGTATTCCCAACCATAAAGATATTTTTTGAAAATCCTTTGTATAACTTTCAATAGTTTGTCCCTTTAACTGCATAAAGTTCTACCATGACATATTAGCTTGTTGCATATAATATAGAGGATAAAATCACTTTCACAATGAAGATGTAAAATCAAGCCATGAAGATAGTGTCTTACCGAACTTTTTAAGATCATGTTTTGTCCTACTTTCCCACCACAAAAGGGCGGTTCCTCCCATATTGAGACTAACAAGCTGGATCATAGTCTCCTCATCTATGATTTTTTGTATCCTACATTATACTTCAATTTGTCTTATCGAATTATCTAACTTTTCTTCATTTAGTTCCCCATGATACAAAGGTAACTCAAACTTAACATCAAGATTTAAAAAAGGCATGTCAGACTTATGTTTATGTGTATTTGTTTGTATAGTATGTGTCGTAGAATGAGAACTAGCATTTGAGGTAGAGCTTGAAGAAGAAGGAGAATAAGATGGTGAAGGAGGAGGCTTTGAAGATTCTCATTTCTCTTAAATTTTCTTCTTCGTAAGAGTTTCTCCTGGAACATGTTTCTTTCTCTCCAAAAAATCACCATATAACACTTTGACCACTTCTGACATGAAGAAAAATTATTTTTCGAACTCTCTAGTTTGTGGAGAAGTTTCTCCTTCTATCGCCATTCTTTTATTCCTCAATACTCATTCTATCTATGGAATGAATTCATCCAATGATCCTTCTCCTCTTATATATTTGGATCTTGTGAGAATCCAATCTTGCACTTGTTAGACTTTCCAGCACAACCAATGCTCTGACACCAAAATACTTGATCCAAAAATGAAAGGTATTATAAACAAATTCTCATTAATTTGATTCTTGTGAATAATTAAAGAGTTTAGCCATCATTAATAATGGTACAAATAATAGAATATTACAACAATAAGAAATATAAATAGACACAAAGAACTTGTTAACGAAGTTCACTAATGTGTGGATACGTCTCTGGGTCTGCTTACAAGTGGAGGACCGATTTACTGATCTTTAATGCTCAAGTTCTGTTTACAATTGGTCTTTTTTGTTACAAATAGACTTATGATATGTTGTACAAGACCTCATTGTGTAGATTCACACATGCCTCTACCAGGGATGATTTTAGGGGCTAAATTTCGCTCATGGGCTAATTTTCCATGTTTTTTCCAAAAACAAGATTCACTATTTTAAAAATGATTCGCCTAAATTCTATACGATAAAAAAATTTTACCTTAAAATCGCCAAAATTTTATAAAAACTATATAAAATACTTAGAAATTTGAATATTTTTACAAAAATATCGCCAAACATTTATAGTTGACATATGAAGGATTAGCAAGATTCGCTAAAGTTTCTACATTTTAAAATAAATTTCCATCCTTAAAATCATCCTTGGCCTCTACTATCGCCTCTCAAAAAATGACTCAATGCCACCCAAAACATGAGAAATGGTCCATTAGCTCAAGATTCTCTCACATTCCTTCCAATACAAAAATAACCTCACAAGCTCAAAGGGCCTGACTTGTATATTGTTTAGGCTCAGTTAAGGAAGCCCAACTTCCCACAAAGTGATGGCCTCTTTTTGGGGTCAAATCCCCCTCCATAAGGCCAAAAATCTCCAAAAATGCCCAATCTAGGCAAAAACTATAATAAAAAAACACTCTGATATTAAAAATCAAAATAATCCCCCTAAGGCTGGGCCCGTGCAACTTTTTCATTGGCTGTATGGTCCATATGGCCAATTTCCATCTAGGAGGGCACCAAGCACTCAACCCCTCCTCTGTTAGCTCCTGGTCATAAGGCGATCACATAGGACCTAGGGTCTGATTGAACAGGATAAGCCCCCCGTCGATCGACCTTGGTCGTTGGTTATGCCCCTGGTTACACAATGGATATTACGAGTCTTACAGGATAGCCATCGGGCCCATGCCTTAGTGTTATCCTCTCCTCATAGATTTAACAAAATAAAACTCTATGGATGTACTAACAAGCCTCACACATATAGCCTCTTGGTCAAACCTCCATTGTGAATTCGTGGGAGCCCCCAAGAGGTCGCGGAGTCGAATGCACCTATTGCCAAACTTTTACACAAGTCATTATTGGCCATTCATAGGGTGCCATGTGGCACCACCTGATTGGGCCAAGTGGTGACCCGTGATTGGATCACATCTTCTACCGTACAGCCAGTGACCCTGCTACCCATCTGACATGTGTCAGTCTATACTTCTCTCTCACCTTCCACGTCATCCTGTCAAACTCCCATGTGTCATTTCATACTGCCCACTCACCTGCCACATGTCAGGATGTACTGCATGGTCACCTACCATGTGTGACATCCCCCCAGAATAAATATTTTTATGTGTTGGAAATTTATTTCCATTTTTGGCAAATTTGAATCTAGAATTTTTTTTCCATTTATGACAATTTCGAATTTCAAATTTAATAATTGTATTTAATTATTATGAATGTTGGGCAGAGATCTGTTTGGACCCAACTAACTATTTGACTATGACACTTGTATCACAACAGAATAATTATATTAATTGCAGGAGGACAAATGGAACAGCTGCATTAAAATCAACTGACCATGACTCCATGAGTGGGGAACAAGTTGGAACTGCCCCTGGGTTGATGATTACAAGTGGCAAATCAGAGATTTAGCGATTGGCAGCCCCTAAAAATTAGGGATTAAGAAAAGATGTGAAAATCCCTAAAGGAGGGAAAAGACCTGGGCAAAAATGGATAAATAGCATATGTGAGGAGGCAGGACGTTGCCAAGTATGCGGGGAAAGGATTCTTGAGCTCTCTTGTTGTTATGAACACTGTGGATTGAGTGTGAGGTAAGAGGAGCTTGCTGAAACATAATTGTCTTGTTGTTATGAACACTATTGAGTAAGTGTGAGGGAAGAGGAGAATTGTTGGAATTGAAGGACACTGCTTGGGAGGAGTTTTCAAGTTCACCCTCATGGATTCATGGTCAAGATAGGGCGTGAATTAGGCAAGTAGATTTGGCTGCCCTGTTCTACGGTTGGGAGGAATTTGGTCGTTCCCTTTGTCTTCCCATGGATTGGATTCATATATGTTGATCTATCCCTTTTTATTTTGAATGGCTATATTTTCATACGATGTCATGTATCCTATAAATCTGAACTAGAATAGTTTCCATTCTCTATTGAATGATTTCATATCTGATGCATTGTATTTGATTAAAAAAACGAAACTGCAACGATTCCTCTTCTTTTTTTATG
>SNQJ01S0054387.1:0-11686 GCA_010110895.2 Picea sitchensis | reverse complement strand
CCATTGACTTTGAACCTTTTCTTTCCCTTGTCTCCATGGTTGAATGTCTTCTTGTTACCCTCATGAGTGTCGTTCCTTCCCCTTGCTTCCAAATGAGTAGCCTATACACAAACTTCATCTAGATTCGAAGGATTAAACATGAGTATAGTGTGTCTTAAATAACTATGTAAAGCCCCAATATATTTGAGCAAAGTTTCCTGAGAAGACAAATCAACTCCCAAAACCAAAGCTCTTCTCCTAAATTTCTAAGTAAAGATTTGCACACTCTATCCTTTAGCTTGTCTAAAATTATGCCATTCCATAATTTCCTTTTGTCTATATACCAATGGATAAAATTGTTTTTTAATTGCGATAATGAAATCATTCCAAGAAAGCAAAACTTTACCATGCTTTTTCATTTCCTCCCGAGTCTTGGATTCCCACCAAATAAGTGCTGCACTATCCAATCTTAATGAAGAAAGCTGAATTTTGGTTTCAACCTCTTGAATTTTTTTTATTCTACAATATACTTCAATTTGACGTATCCAATTATCTAACTTCTCAGCATTAACTTCTCCATTGTATATTGACAATTCGAATTTTATATCAAGCTTTAATGAAGGAATTTGCAAAGGAGTTTTACCATGCCCCTTTGGAGAATTCGAAAGAGGTCTCGAAATGGTAGAAGAAGAAAAAGAAGAAGATGATGGAGGAGAGGGTGGTGGAGAAGCACCATTCCCTCCATTTCCGTCTGGAGGTTTATCACCACTGCCTCCCTTCTGCATTGAAGGGTTGGAGCCTTCACCCTGCGATAATATGTTCCTTTCCATCAATATCTTCATCATCTCTCTCAGTTCCATGAAAGCCTCTTTGAGATCTTCATTTTCTACAGGAACACGTTCAAGACTTTCTGCACGAGCCATGCTTGGTGAATGCCTCCCTGAAACTTGTGGTGATGGTATATGCTTCCTCCTTGTTGGATGAGAACTTGGATCCACAAGTTTACCTTCTCCTCCTGTGAGTTTCAACCTTGTGAGCATCAGAAACAAAACTTAGAAACAATCAAGTCTTCAAAAACCAGTGCTCTGATACCAACTTGATCTAAAAATTGAAGAAGACTTGAAATACTTGAAATTACTACAATGTAAATGTTATGTGTTTAAATCAAATGGATCTGTTTGCAACACATAAAATAAGGGATTATTCATGCCAAATACACATATATAGCAACATAATCAATGAACATAAGCACATAAACACAACAATTTGATAAAGGAGTTCACCCCTGTCTTGGGCTACATATCCTAGTCTAGCTTCCAATGGATCATTATTATTAATTTCTCAAAGTGCTTAAAAACATATCTTACAATGCTCAAACTAACAAAATGACTGCTCGAATGGCTTCAGAGCGTCCAAAAACCCCTGTCTGGGCTCTTTCGGCACCTCAATCGGTCAAAAAATGAAGAATTTAGGCCTCCTGGAAGTCTCCCTCTTCAAGCTTGCTGTCTCTGCATCTACAAATTGCACCCTTGTAAATTGAACCTGGCTCACACGCAATAAGTAGCGTGAAAACCCAGCACCGAGCGTAACCGCGCCAATGGTGCAAAACGTAGGATGGTTAAGGGCGTGCCAGCCCCTAACCGCCTAGCACCTGGGCGTATGAGAGCCATGTGACTGCGCGCTATGGTAAAAAGTGGTTAACGGTTGAACCGTTCGAACTGTATTAACCCCCCACGCTCTGATCATGGGAAAATGGGTCATGCCATAAGACCGTGGCTTAAAATCCCGCGCACACACAAACTGTCGGGCTAACACATAAAGCACGGTCATATATATAATTCAAACGACCACAAGGTAGGGTTTAAACTCCGTATACAAACCATATTACAAAACGCACGCACTCTATATATATAACGTTGGTCATATGTAATACGGCGCGCGACCAAGGGTTGGGGCTAAGCCCCGGCCCGGTCGCGGCCCAAACCATTCCTATATGCAATTTAAATACAATATATCCCACTTATATATCAAGTAACACGCGTTGTCTAGTTGGTTGGCCACTCCTTGCCAAGTTTTTCCCCGACCCGGAGGTCACGGGGTCGACTCCTGTTAATAAAAAAGTTTTAACCATACATCAAGTGACACATGGCGCCCAGAGATTGGGCCACGTCAACAAACCATTAACCACCAATGGACACGTGTCAAACAACCATTCGACCACACCTGCCAATCATAATCTGCCATGTCACCACCTGACATGTCATCGTATGGTCTATACAGCCCTACCACGTCAGACTGTACGGACTGTACAGTCAGCATCAATTTTTTTTTTGCTTGTTTGACTTGAAGAACAGATAGCTATATCTCTCGCTCTCGACGTCCGTTTGAGACAAAACAAGTTGCGTTGGGTTTGCAACGATGAGGACTAAGCTCTCGTCAAGTTTGAATCCATTCCGACCACTTTGAATTTTTGAGAAAAATTTGATCCCCTAATCATCTCATGTCAATGGATTTTTTTTTGGAGAGGTCCATGAAGAAATTGAAAGGATTTCTTCATAAAAGGGAAAAAACCCAAGGGGTCTATGACAAAGGGGTACATATCATATGACTCTTTCTATTATGCCAATGAGTACATCCATAATATCAACAACACACCAGGTGCAGTCATTTGGGATGAAAAAAGGGATGAATAAAAAATATAAGGGGAGCTTCTCCAAACGAATGGAAACAGACGCTTTATAAATACTAAGTGACTCATCGTTTGTCAAATTTCTACATAGTAACTATTCACACTGGATTTCATAATGTATATTTTCATTATCTCATATGTACTATATGTTGGTTTGATTTTATGAATACATCAACAAATTCAAGAATTGATTCCATCAATAAATTCATTCTTTAAAATTCGAAGGAAACAAAGTCATGGGTTGCATTGCACGGAAAGAAGAGGATAAAATGTGAAATTGACAGGAAAGAATTGAGATGATTGAATGGTAGAAGAATGCTTTATCATGATAATTTAAAACAAAATATGCCAACTATATGCACCAACAGTTGGGTTGTTGACCAAGTCAATGAGAAATATGGTGCATCCGTTCATTACCTGCATGAAGAAGAGGATGCACTAAACATATGGATTGGTTGCAGCAAATCCGTAATAATCTCTTTGAGTACATAATTTTTAACTTTGTAATGCACATTTGAATTGTAAGTACATCTATATTATTTTATATTTTAATGATCAGGTTATTAGACACATATTGACACTGTGATGTGTTCACTTTTTTATAGGTTCATTTGTTCCCATCTATGTGGGCATATGGACATCATTTGCACACAAAGGATGTTGATAATGGACACATGACACAAGATTGTGGAGTGAAAGTCGAGTTTGAAAAATTTAGTCATGCTAGCCACCGCAATCAAAACACCATAATGGGAAGTTAGGTTACATCGAAAAGATACAAGAAATCATTCGAGTGGACTTTTCTTCTTTACAATGTGTTATCTTTAGGTGCAATTGGTGGGACATCTTTGATCGAAATAATGTAAAGAAAAATCCTGATAGTGGGATGATATGTGTCAATTCTAAAAATATATGGGATGAAGCTGAGGAGCCTTATGTTTTCCCAAAACAATGCAACCAAGTGTTTTTTAACCCAGATGTCTTGGATAGGGATTTTTAGTTTGTATTAAGACATGACCCTAGATCAAAACATATCTTTTAGAACAATAGTGTTATCATGCCAAGCGAGGAACATAATCAAGGAGATGGCAACGTAGAGTGATATATTATACTTGTTTGTTGTTTAATTACTTCTTTTATGTTTTCAAATCTATAGTGGATTTAATAATTTGATTATTAAATTTATAATGTTTTTACTATTTAATATTTCATATGAAATATTATTAATTTTTTGATTGGATGATATAATTAAATGTTATGTGTAAATGATATAATATTTTTCCATTGTAAATCTATATGATATTTGAACTTTTATCATTTTAATCTTAACTTTTACTTTAAAAAAACAATATATTGTTGTATTGTAAATATCAAATATTTTATATCATAATTTAAAAATATATTTTGTTACCCAACATTTCATACCATTATCATATAGTATTGTATTTTTTTTTTAATTTTGAGTTCATACATACTATACATTATGTTGTGTTATGTATTAATTATAATATAATAAATATAATATATTATGTTATATATTAATTTTATATTATAATATATTATATTATATATTAATTATAACATAATAAAATACAATATATTAAGTTATTTATTAATTTTATATTATATTTTATATAATAATAATAAATATATAATTAAAAATTGAATTAAACATTTAGATCATAACAATTTGTTATCTCTTACCCCTATCTTTATCCCCTCTTTAATTTGTGCGTAAGAAATTTGAAGGCTCCTAATAACTAATTGGATATCTCACATTTTACATTCATGTAAACTAGTTTGTAAAATTGTGATACAAAGTGAGGCTGAAGATTAATATAATTTATTTTTAACTTGCCCAAACTTTAATTGATAACATAAGACATATCTTTACCCATTTTTATAACTTAATTACTTTTATTAGTTAAGTTTAACATTCATGCATCCTTATAGTATAATAAACAAATGTTGACTTAGAGAGTTTGAGACTTGTATTAACTATGGAAATACAAAACAATATGACCAATTTAGAATTAAGAGGAGGTTAAAATATCACAAATATTTTATAAATGGTAATTGAGCTTATCAAAACTATTTTTAACTATTCATTATGAACTTATGAACAAAAACAACATTCTTGAAATGAGGACGAATTCTCACATCGTACTTTCAAGTAAACTAGTTTGTAAAATTGTGATACAAAGTAAGGTTGAAGAGTAATATAATTTACTTTCAACTTGCCCAAACTTTTATTAATAACATAAGACACATCTTTACCTATTCTTATAACTTATTTACCTTTCAAGATATCTTAACTACAAAAACATGATAAACTTGGTATTTTCATTTTCATCAAATCAATATATAAAAAATGTTTTATATATATATATATATATATATATATATATATGAACAAGAAAAATAATTGTTATAATGTCCATATATGATCAACAACACAAGTAACTGATATAAATACATATCTAGTCATAGTCTCTCATTAGAATCATGTTGTGGGAGAATAAGTGATGTGCCTGCTCATATGGGCTAGGAGAAATAGGAGGAGGAGGAGGAGGAGTTGTTGAAGTAGAATCACGATCACCTTCTAGATGATTAACATCACCACCATCATCAAGTACATCACCACTTGCAGGAGGAGGATGAGGTACTAAAGAAGACGTGCGATGATCACCTGCACCCTCATCAACATCACTGCATGTTGGAGGAGGAGGAGGAGGAGGAGGAGGAGGAGGTACTCAAGAAGAAGCACCATGATCACCACCCCGATGAACATCATAACCACCTAAAGGAGGAGGAGGAGGTACTGAAGTAGAAGTGCCATCACCACCTTGATGATCATCATCACCACCCTCATCATCATTATTACTGGAGGACACGAGATCCATCATCCCTACCAGTAACCTCAGAGCTCCAACAATATGTCACATAAGAGACATAATATTGTGCGACAAGTAGATCCATATATGCAAGAGATCATGGTTAGCCATGGTGTCTTGCATATGGACAGGAAGCGTCATGTGCCAACCAAAACTACAATCAGTATGTTACACACCTCCATCTTATCTCTAATATGGGGCCTACGCTGAATGTCGGGTGATATATGTGGATGATGACCCTGACCTTCCGCAGCCTCAACCATCTCATCATCTGCATCGGGTCTTGGGGGAGGAGGCATGTCCCCCAAAAATATTCCAACATATGTAAAATATAACACAAGTTAATAATTAGTCGACAATTTCATTAAACAATTTAATAAAATATGTTAAAGAACAAGCTAGAATAAAATTTATTCGAATTAAGTAAGACAATAAAATGAAAGTACAAGATTAACTTAAATATTACATCGATCATCTGGTGGCTCATCCACTATGAATAGGATGTTGGGACATTCTTGCCAATCCATTCCCTTGTAAGGGCATGACATCATCATGAACACATGATCTACCTCATTGGCTATTAGATTATGTGTGTCCTTGGAAATCCTAGCTGGAAAATCAGGCATACCCCTCTTGGAAATCATATCTCCCCATATGTGCATCTGCACCTCGATCATCATCCTAGGAGGTCGATGGACAAAACTAGGTCTCGTCTCTAGAAACCTCTAAAAAAATAAAAAAATAAAATTTGAAGAAAATGGGAAGTTTTCCCTCCCATCCATCATAGCAAGACATCTATCCAGTGCTATACAAAAAATTCTCAAGAAAAATGCAGGCCACCTAATAATTTGTCTCCTTTGTATCAAAGAATAAACATAATATAAAAGAGCACAACTAATGTGCTCACCATCACCAGTAAAGTGTGAAATGGTTGATATTAACATTGAGAGGCTATCTGTAATTGTCCACCACCCACCTGAAAATCACCAGGAAAAGGTATATTGAGCGCAATATACTTTTGAGAGTAGGCAAGATGACTGTCAACTACAACACCCACTCAGACATCATAAAACTAGGGAAAATCCTCCTCTCTCCTAGATAATCGAATGATAAAATAAATATTCTCCTCAGTGGGATGGTACCACTAATGAGGATCAAATAAGAATTACTACTAATGGGTACCCATCGATGCATAGATTGCGCAATAAAGGTGAAATTATCCTCTAGGGATCCAGACTCCTCATAGTACTTGAGGAGGCATACATTCCTCAAGAGGATTTATCTAGATACAGTACTAGGGAGAGGGTACAAATCCATCTCCCTTTCTTTGTCATCACACTCTCGAACAATATTGTACTACTCCACTCTTTGTTTCTTCTCCTCCATGCGTTGACATCTATGTATAATTAAATATAAATTACATCAAGATCATACATAAAAGCATAATGTTTTTTTAGTAAGTGAGAAATTTATTTCAAAATATGCAAACATAAATTTTGTTGAAAAAAAAAAATATTAATCTTCGGTGCGCCTCCAAAATAGTAATGAACTACCAACATTGCACACACACATCTTACACACTGCATCAAAAAATAAATTTATTTATTTGGTGCATAGTAATTATCAATGCACCAGGGTACCCCATTGTGTATACGTCGATGTGTTATATATGAAAAACACACCACTCGAACAACTATATGTTTTCAATGGTGCATAGTTTATTGTGTACACACCAATATGTTACCTATCAAGGATGCACTTCTCGAACAACTATGTATTTCAATGATGCATATAGTTTTATGAATGCACCCGTGCATTCACTATAAACAATGCATCGTTTAATGGAAACTATTTGTTTTCAATAGTGCGTCGGTTATTATGAACTAACTAGTGCATTCATTATAAACAATGCAACAATGTGTTTATTATGAACGCACTAGATAAAATAAATAGTTTCCATTCAAAAGTTTGTATAGTTTTATGAACGCACCGATGCCTACTTATAAATGATGCACCATTCAGTGGAAATTATTTTCTTTCAATGGTGCATACTTTATTGAGGACACACTGGTGTGTTGTTTGTAAGTACACACCAATGCATTTCATAACATGACGCATCAATGAAAAAGGACTATACATTTTGAGTGTGCCCTATAAAATTTACAGGGTGCACCATGTGTGGTGCGAGTCGAATGGCTCGAGCACACCGTGTACAAGAAAAAAAAATTGAAAAACAATGCAAATTTTAGTCAATTTCACAATTTATTCCAGTAAAAATATAATGTACAAAGAAATAAAGAATTTACCCAGACATTTTCTCGTCAAGGAGGCATGGCTGGGATGTAGTGAAAAAAAAGAAATTTTCCCACTGTATGGAAAAATGGGAATCCCACGAACCGAGCATTGAACGGAAATGAAGCAAGAAATGAAAGAACCAACAAAATTGCGCTTAAATTGGGAAAATGTGGCGTCGGTGCTTGAGAGATTCTCTACACTGGAAATAGTAAAAAAGGTTTGTTCACTGCTGGTTTGGTTTATTTGTATCTAACCTTGTTTTGGTGTGCTTGCGTTAATCACATTAGTGTTAACTTCTACAGAGAGTGCACTATTGTTTTTTAAATGGTCTGACGATGCACCATATGGAATGCACCTATGCGCCCCGAGGATAAATTTGTGTCATGATTCATTTAAAAAAAAATGTAGATTGTGCACTTGTTTGTTGCGCATCAATGCGCTTGTTTCTTGTGCACCGGTACTCATGAACTTCTCTTATATGATTTGCACCGTTGTTTTTTATTTTTGTTAAAATAACTCTATGACGGTGCAATAGTTTGTAACACATCAATGTGCCCAATGGACAAAAATACACCGGTATGCATTTTTTAAAGGAAAAATACAAGACGGTGAACATGTTTGTTGCACACCAATGCTTGTGATCTTCTTTTATATGATGCACACCGTTGTTTAATATTTTTTCTAAATAACTATGCAATCGTGCACCATTATCTATTAGAACTGGTGTGTTGATTTCTGATGGAACACCATTCTGGTACAGTCTTATAAACACACCGTTAAAAAGACGTCTTCTAAAACATTTGCCTGCGCACCTCCGCTATTGATCTCTGCTATAAATGAATTTTTGGGCTATTTTGATAGGGGCTTCCACAAAAACCTCTATTATAAGGTCTTTTCCTTGTAGTGCATCATGTTGTACAAATATTATTTAGATGAAGCAAGCATTGCAACACATTGAGTTAGAGTACAATCAACCAATTTCTATGTTATGTGACAACACCCGTGCTATAAGTATTTCCAAGAATCCGGTTATGCACTCAAAGAAAAAGAATATCCTAATCAAATATCACTTTCTAAGAGAACAAGTGAATGATAATACTATCAAGTGGGAGTATCTTCCCACCAAAGAAAAAATTGCATATATTCACCAAGACCCTTCCTAAAGATGAATTCGAGTACCTCCAAGAGAGACTTGGGGTTCAAAAAATCCATCAGTGAATGCACCCTTTTTCCTTGATGTCAAAGGGGAAGAGGAAGAATAAAAATAGAGGATCACACAGCAAGGCAAGGATAAAGAATGCAATAAGAGGATAATACAACAAGGGGGGAGAAAGAAGAAAAATCATAGGAGAATACTATCAGCGGGAATAGAAAGAAGGAAAGAAAGAAAAATTCTCAGCAACACACTGACAGGAAGAGCATCCCAATAGTAGAGTTTCCATCAATAAAAAAGGGGAAGATTGTTGAGTATATTGTCATCAATTTCAAGGTGCGTATAAGGTTGAGTAGATTTTCATTGATTTCAAGTGGAAGAATAATCCCATAAGTCACTTAGAATGTAACTCAGTGGTTCAGGTAAATCATAATTACTTCTTAAAGAAAATTACATTGGAATAGAAATAATTCCTGAAATACTTAAAAGGATGACTCTCGATCATAGAAACTACAAGAAGTTGCAAGGAAAAACTATTGATATCGCTAACAAAGTGAAAGTTGTTGATATTTTGGGAAGAACGACTGAAGATATTAAAGATTAAAATGAATCATATCGATTCAGACAATTGAAAAGGCGGTTTCCAAATTGGGAGATCGAGATATTGATACTCATCTAGAGGAATTTCTCATTGATAGAATACTTTAGAACTTTTGTGAACAGACCAATGATGATGCTTATGAATCATTAGATGAAACCTGAGGTACATGCATTAATAATCTGGTTCAAGTTTGTGACCAATAAGGAAATTTGATGCCCATAACAGATCAACGACCCCTACCATCTCAGATTTCATCCATCACCAAGATCATCTATTGAGAATATTTGTAATTCTTTATTACGGGATGCTTAGAAACATCAGGTTGACATAAGGGAATCCACCCAGGAGATGACACGTTGAAGCAAGTTTTCATAGAAATCTAGGTATCTAGTGGGTGAAGAGAGATCCAATCACATGTTCACAAAGGATATCAACCAATGTTATCAATTATGCACAGGTAAAATGATTACGGTTTAAAATGAGAGGAGATTAGAAAAAGGTGTAGATTTGATCATTTCGAAAAATCCAGATCAAAGACTATTACCAGTTAGACATGGTCAACAAGTTCAATAGTTAAAAAGGTTGGACCCCTTGCAATTTGGAAACATGCTCCATAAAAAAGGGCATTTGTCACAATATTGTTATTACGACCCCCTTTGTATTTGGATTCCAACCAAGTGTACTCTTAATAAGGCTCGTGGTCCCATGCATTTTGTCATATTCACTCCTGATTAAACAAAGGAAAATAATCCCTGAGGGATTATACTTTGTGAAAATATTTTCAACGATAGAGAATGCTCTGGTTGTCTCGAAGAATCATTTGGGTCTACACCCAATGTAAAATAGTTTCACGTAAAATTAGTTATAACTATATATGTAAATGACATTAATGAGAAATTAGGGTGTTTGTGTGTGTGGAGTAAATTAGAACAGTTGAAGAGAATCTGAGTTAACACATTTGGATGTACAGATAAATGATGCGAGTGTACATAGACTTGATAAAGTCATGCCTACAATGGTGTAATGGTGTTCTCGTTTGAAGTTCATCTCCTCACTGTAAGTATAGTATCCTAAGTTTTGTAAATTTCACTTGTAGGGATATGATCATTACAAAAATATGAAGAGAATGTTTTGCAATGATGCAATGATCATTCTAACATTACTACATGGTTGAATGGTGGCATATTTATTTGTATATTACAATTTCCTCAATACAATCCTTCCAGTAATATGAATTAGTGAACATAAGGAGCTCTATATTGTACAAATGTTTTGAGACTATTTGAAGGAGCATTGTTCTGGTAGAAGGTTTTTTTGTTTGATAGCAATAACATAGAGGAATACATTGTAGAAGATATGATCCTATCATGAGATATCTATACATAAGCAATTTTGTTCTAGATATTTCAAAAACTATGTTTTAGATTAAAAAGGATCAGCTAAATGAAGATCGACAATTTTAGTGTACAAATGCAAAAATAACGGTGGTAGGGTGGAGCAAGGAATGATTGAGTTGTTTCTTAATCAACGGGTTGGTTTCTGAATTCATTGAGATGGTTATCAAGAGAATTGGTATCCTCATATACTTTTAGTTTGGTGCATGAACTAATTAAGTTGGTTCTCAAGAGGATTGGTGTCCTCATCTACTTCTAGGTTGGTGCCTGAAGTCATTGAGTTGGTGCTCAATAGGGTTGGTATCCTCTTCTAGTTGCAAGTTGGTTCCTGAATTCATTAAGTTGTTTCTCAAGAGGATTGGTGTCCTTATATATTTATAGGTTGGTTCCTACAGAGGATTTGTGTCCTCAGAAATAGTTTCTTGCAAATGAATTGGAATTTATGGTGAAATATTTTCTGGTGGTTTTCTCCCAATCTAGGTTTCCAGAAATCTTTGTGTACATTGAACCTGTTAATTCATATTGTGATATATGTTCAGTTTACTTATGATATGATTGTTTGCAATTAAATATAAAAGTGTTTGAAGCAATTCATTGAAGAAAAGGAAATTACATTGTCTAGTACTGATTCATCCCCCCCTTAGTATTATTAAATATTTCAACACAATTGTATTAAAAAAA